>SNQJ01S0018061.1:16440-43044 GCA_010110895.2 Picea sitchensis | reverse complement strand
GTAATGTCCTCTTGCGATGCCTTCATGAGATTCTACAAGGATCAATGGTCACTCTGCCTCCATAAAACATCTTCTTAGTATCTCATCAGGTCCCATCTTGTATAGATGTCCAGCTATAAGTGAGAAGTCTGCAGCGCACACTACTAGCTGTTTCTTCTAGGGAATCATATACTCACTAGGTGCCATTCCTGTTGACAGGAACTGGATGATTTCTATGAAGTGGTCATCAATCTTTCTAATGGCTAGCAACTGTGCATCTGGTAGTGCATCCTCCAAACTAGTCGACTCTTTGCCATGTTCCAACCTTGACAAGTGGTCAGGGCCTTTGTTCATTCTTCCTGGCTTTACTATGATCTCAAAGTCATATTCTTGAAATAACATAAGCCATATGCATATTCTCCCCCCCAACACTAGCTTGTTGACTAGGTATTTCAGCGCGGAGTGATCAGTAAACATTTTAAAGTGCCCTCCCAACAAGTAGTGGCGGAATTTCTGCAGCGCATACACCATGGCTAACCCTTCTCACTTAGTAGTGGTGTAGTTGATCCTTGCAGTTGATAGCTTCTTGCTAGCAAAAGCTAATGGATGATCAATATCTCATTCACCAGGTTGTGCTAACACTTCTCCCGAGGCAATGGAAGATGCATCAACATGTACGTGAAATTCCTTCCTCCAATCTGGAAATATCATAATAGGCGCATCAACCATTTTCTATTTCAGTGTGTCGAAGCTCTGCTTCCATTCTTTTGTCCAACTGAACTGACAATATTTCTTCAAAATCTTCTCCATGGGTGCTGTAATCTGGGCATATCCCTTGATGAAATTCCTGTAGTATCCTGTGTGTCCCAGCGTAGTGCGTAGCTGTTTGATTGAAGTTGGAGGGGGTAGATCCACTATAATGGAAATTTTAGATGGATCTACTAGAAATCCTTGCTTACATACAATATGTCCTAACAACACTCCAAATGGTGAGAAGAAGATGCACTTCTTCAGATTCAAAGGAATTTGACACTGCCTACATTTATCCAACATTAGCCTTAGGCATTCAATATGATTTTTCAATAAGCTAAAAACAGTCCAATAATCAAAATATGCTTCTAGAAATTTATGCAGGAACTCCTTGAATGCTTCGACCACCACCCTGCAGAAGATAGATGGGGAATTCTTCAATCCAAATGGCATTACTGTATACTGATAGGACCCCCATTCTGTTGCAAATGTGGTCTTGTGGCGATCTTCCTTGGCAATCCGGATCTGATGGTATCCTGAAAATCCATCTGTAAAAGAATATACTTCCTGGCCTCCCACATTATCTAACACTTCGTCAGTGAATGGCGCAGGGAAGGGGTCATGAAAACATGCATCATTTAACTTCCTGAGATCTAAACAAACCCCGATCTCTCCTTTCTTTTTGTCCCATACCACCAGCTGATCCACTCCGATTCTTCGACAGGTTCTATAATCCCTGCTTCCAACATTCTGTCGAGCTCAATCTTCACTATCTCCTTATATTTAGGGTTCAATCTATAGGGTATCTGTTTGAGTGGTCTTGCATCTGGTTTCAGAGGGATCCTCATCTCTCCCATAGGCCCTTTAATGCCTTTCATATCATGAAATTGTTTGGAAACAAGTCCTGATACTCGTGCAGTAGTTCTGTGATCTTGTCATTGGTAGCAGCATCCCAATAATCTCCAACATTAGCAAGCTTTGGGGTCTGTTCTGTTCCAATATTGGCCTTCTTAATCTTGATTGGCTATCCAATGAATGGTAACTCGACTCCTGGTCCTTCCACATCTCTCTGGCCTTCTATTTCTACGATGTTCACCTTCCTTGGATCATCGTCTTCATCAGCNTCTCCTTATATTTAGGGTTCAATCTATAGGGTATCTGTTTGAGTGGTCTTGCATCTGGTTTCAGAGGGATCCTCATCTCTCCCATAGGCCCTTTAATGCCTTTCATATCATAAAATTGTTTGGAAACAAGTCCTGATACTCGTGCAGTAGTTCTGTGATCTTGTCATTGGTAGCAACATCCCAATAATCTCCAACATTAGCAAGCTTTGGGGTCTGTTCTGTTCCAATATTGGCCTTCTTAATCTTGATTGGCTATCCAATGAATGGTAACTCGACTCCTGGTCCTTCCACATCTCTCTGGCCTTCTATTTCTACGATGTTCACCTTCCTTGGATCATCGTCTTCATCAGCATTGATGTTGTAACATCCTTGTAGTTTCTGGAGAGGCACAGTCCATTCGTACTCTTCTTGTTCCAAAGGAAGGCTAGATGCCTCCTCGAATACTTTCTGTCTCACAATCTGTAATGCTTGATCTACTGAAGGATATTGAATTTCAAATAAGAAGGTGGTTATAAAATTATGAGTCATACCTTTCCAATCTGTAGTGATGAGGTGCAACTTTGCTTGAAGGTACGAGTTGATAGGTGTTGTGTCCAGTGTGTTGATGAATTTGTGTACCCACTGTTCTTAAGGAACATTGCTCTAGGCTTTCTCGCAGCTTTGCACATGGTCCTTTGGGCAGCTTCGACCTATGTACCAAACTTCCCAGCCTTCCACTTGTGTTGAGAATCGCGCTGTCATCAAGGTACGACATTGTACCCAGTCTGCAATGTTGTTTTTGTGTGTCCCCCACCATCTTGCTGGGGTTTCTTTCAGGGCCTTATCCATCGCCAACAATCTTTGTTGCATTGGTACACTTTCTTCAAATTCTGACAAGAAGGTTTCTAAAGGATTTAGACCATCAAAGGTGGGTAAGTTACTTACTGTTGTGACGATCCAACGAACTTCTCTGGTTAATCTAGCACATCTTCTTATAGATACTTCGTACATCTTATTTTTCCAGTTCTCTAGTGCTTCTTCTGAGTCTGATTAACATGCGCTATCACTTCGCCATCTTAAGTTTCCATCGGCCGTAGGATTAATGTAATCCTACTGTTTGGCTATTAATTAGTATATGTTTTCCAATTCATATGTGTGGTCTTCTTCTCTGATAGGTTCTATGTATCGCTGACCTTCATCTGGATATAAAGGTGAAATGACCCTAAGGCCATCTCTTTCAAAAGTCATACGTCTTTTCTTTAAATCAACCACAATGGAGTTATTGAAATCCCAATCAATTCCTAACAGTGCAGGGTAAGGACAGTTGTCATCAACTATCTCAATTACCTCAAAATCTGCAAATGTTCTTACTCCGTCGATGTCCACAGGGATATGTTCCAATCGTCCAAAGGGGTTGATAACTTGCTGATTGGCCATCCTGGGCCTGATAGGGGAATAGATCAAATTCGATTTTCCCATCAAAGCCCAAGTTTTCTTCGTCATGACATTGACCTCCGACCCTAAGTCGAGGACCACATAGTCTATATCATATTCACCTATTTGAGCATTCAAGTGTAATTCCTTGTTTGTCCTTCTCTTCTTAGCGATTTGGTGTGTTGCCCTATTAAGTAAGGGGTCTATCTTTCCTAGTGCATACTATCTGATTAAACTTTGTAGCTCTTGTACAATGCTTTCATCTTGAATCAACTTAATACAAGTATATAGAAATTCCATGAGCTTTCTTACCTCTTTTCCTTCTCTTGGAGAAGCAGACTGATCAAATGCCTAAGGCATTCCATATTCTCTTACTTCTAGCCATGTCTTTGATGAAGAGCCTTGATCTTCTTTGAACTCTTTTCTTGCCTCCTCAAATATTTTTCTTTCTTTCTTTGCATCAAAGGTTTCGGTCTTCTCTGCATCTTTCTTGATTCCTGAGTCTTCTGTAGTCTTTCAGTGGATCAGTCTATATTTTCCTATAACAACACCCCCTTTAGTGATAACAATGACTCTAGGATATTCTCCATGAGATTCAACATATATCAATTGCACTTGCGGGTTCTGCTGAGGTCCTCATCTTTCCTGAAGCTTAGCTAGCAAGGCTGGACATTCCTCGATAACATGCTCAAAGGAGTTGTAGTAGCTGCAAGTGGTACAAGGGTTCTGACAGTCCCTTGCTAGGTGTCCTGGCTATGCGCATTTATAACAAATTATCTGTCCTCGTCCTTGAACCATACCTCCTCCTCTTCCTCGTCCTATGAATCCACCGTGAGGATTGAAGTTTCCTCTCCTAGGGGAGATGTAGTGCGTAGTGTTTCCTTCTTGTTGTACTTCGCCTTGAATTTTGTATATGTCTCTTGAAATTTCATGCATGAGATCGTAAGCCCTACAATATCTATCATCATGTCCCATAGACTTACAGAACGTGCAATACAAGTTTGTAGGAGTCTGAACGTACTTTTGCATGTAATAGCACTAACCAGGGTGATGTCTATTTCAGCATACCTCACACCAGGGTAAGGTGACTTGCTTCAAAGGAATCAGAGCTCCAGAGGCCAAGTATTCATGGAATAGGGGACAATGTTCCTTGTCATGGCCCTCTGATCTACATCTGACACACCATATGTCTTCTATTTTATCTTTTCCCTTATCCTTTTTCATATCTTTGACCTACAGAGACAAACTAGTTAGCTGACTCAAGATATGGCTCATACCTGAACTGGATTCTCCCATAGGAGTTGATTCTATCTTCATGGTGATCTCCAGTGCCTCAGCCTGTGAAGCAATCTTCTGTTGCATAAGAGGAACTCTGATGTGTGGTAAGAGAGAAACAATGAACCATTCTTTGTTCATTTCATCTGGTATCTGAAAAGTCAATTGGCCTGTTAAAGTCTTGAATCTTTGATCGAATTCCCAAACAGGTTTGTCTACCTTCTGCTTGCTCTCTTTCAACTCTGTAATACATTGTGACTCTGGTTTGGGTTTCTTGAACTTTGCAATCAATGCATTCTTGATCTCATTCAATAGCTTAGGCTGTGTAAGTCCTTGGACAAGCTTCATGTACCAGCTCAGTGCGCGGTCCCTTAGGGTAGTGCTAAACTGGGTTCTTTTAATAGCCTCGTCGGTGACATTCATAATATTCCATACAACTTAACATAGGAACAGTGCTGATCAGGGTCTTCAGACCCATCTCCCCTAAAGATAGAGAGTCTCATCTCATCTGCCATAGAGCTGCCTAGGTTTCCTGTCTGAGTATATGCTGAACTGCCAGTAATAGTACTTTGAGGACTCTGGTGACTCTGACTATTCTGATTGCTTAGTGCTGCTGAATCAACGGGAGGGACAATAGTACTTTATTCATCGGTTTGCGTAGTTTCTGAAGTCTATGGATCGTCTCAATGAAGCTCTTCAACTTTCCCTTCCTCTGTCCCAGCAGGTTTTGAATGTTCCTCATCTATCAGATCTGCCTCTTCTCCACTATAGAATCCATTGTCCCCATAGTTGTGCTTGAGTGAGTTCGCAAGGTGAACTTCTCTGAATTCTTTTCCACTGTGCGTATGTCTAGCCTCTGTGTCACCGTCACTGTCCGAATTCCTGAACATTAGCTTTTTCAAATCCAACCAATTTATTGTATCTTCAAGATGTTCTTCTCATGCAATAACATCTTGATTCTCAACTTCAGAAAGTGTAAAAATTTTCCTCTAGGTCCCTTGAAGAAATATCCCTTAGCTTGGATATATGACTCTACTCTATCAACAACAAACTCGGTGATGTACCCTCCAATGGTGCTATCAAACCAGTGATCTACTACTCGTGATACTGCGTTATCAACTCTCTTGACCTTCTTGATCAGTGCTGACATCCAAACTACAAGAGGTCTATGTTTGATCTCAAACTGGGTATCTGCTAACCTAGCTAATCACTCATATAGCTCCTGGTGGATTCCTTCGAAGAAAATCTCATGTATATCAGTAAATATATATGTCTCCAACCAATCCTCTATACTAAGAATAGGGTTCTTGTTCTGGGCTTCATCGAAGTCCTTCTCTTGATCCTCTATCCACTTCTAAATCTATGTCTTTGATGGGAACCACCCTGACATTCCCTCAATAAGATTCTTGTCTCGACAACAAAACCATTTGTTGGCACAGGGGCAAACCCAGGGTTCAGCTCCAAGAGCGCACCAACAAGCCCTAACTACTGGCCCTTTCAACTACATCTGTGAAGCATATGTAGTCTCACCAGAAGCAACTATGGGGGGGGTTGTAGGACAGAGATGTCTACAACCAAGGGAACGAACAAGTCGATCCAACACTAGAACAATACAACATGCATATATCACTTATCATCTTAGATATATTCCACACATCTGATCAGATCTACCATAGTAATGCAATAGCAGTGTATTAAATGACAAGAACAAAGTATCAATCACACATAACACAAAATATACGTAGTTCACCCTCTCTCTAGGGATACATCCATAGAAATGTGCTTTATAATATATTAAGATGAAGCATACAGTTCTGATTTGCGCTCTTAGACAACAGATTTTCTCTCTCCTTCTCTCGATCTCTCCCCTCCCTACGCACCCAGATATAGGGTTGATCTTCACACCCAACTGAATATCTTACAATACAAAAGGCCCTCATACTCAACTCTTCTCTCTCTCACAACAATAATTACTCAGGCCAAAATAGTACAACTAGATCACCCAAACTCGAACCAATCCTCTTCCCTCATATAGATTCTTATTTATACATTACAATCACTCACTGACATCCTTAGGTCAAAACCTAGGTGTCTAAAACCCTAGATACCAAAAACCTAGGTGTCTAAAACCCTAGGTCAACTTGACCCTCGTTTTTAGGGCTTCGCCAGCCTGTCTTTCCTTCCTTCTCGTGCGATGCTCCAAAGCATCCAATGGTGGCTTTTTTTTCTTGTTGAGTCATCCACGATCCTTCTTCCTTGCTGACCTATCCTCCTCGATCTCCTCATCCAACGACTTGCTTTCTCGGGCTTCACTCTGTCTTTTTTTCTCTTTTTCTCACTTCGACCCGGTAACAGTCACTGTGTCTTTCGCGAAGTTCTCATTTTGCCTTTTCTCCCTTGTTCTTTGCTTGATTTCTCTAAACAAGGGCTAATAAGTGATCAGTAGGGGATGGTATGCAGATATCTCCGCCGGGGCTATAGATGCTCGCTGGTAGCAGAGAAAGGTCTATGATGTCGAGGTTACTCTGTCAGGGCTATGGACGCTTGCTGGGAGTGGAGCAACACCAAAGAAAATGAGTAAAGGTAACTAAGGGATTCATGCCAGTGAATTATTTGCTAGAATTTTGTAAAAAGGGGACGTGAGTCAGGGTTACAGGAAATGAAGAAGGAATAAAGTTTGAAACCCCACGGGCAGACTCGAAAGCATAAACTGAAGGATTTCAAATTTTCACAGGTAAAAGAGGCTCTGATTTAAAACTAGGAAAGTTTCTCCACCATCTTTCGTACCCGTCGAGCATGATGGAAGAACAGAGATTCTGCGTTTTCCCAGTGAATCTCCATTTGTTGAGCACTCAACACACCCTAAAATGTCTACGTAAAATCTCACTTTTTGGGTATGATAACCCCTGAAGAAACTACGCGTTGATTTTTTGAACGCCGATCTATGATACTCAATCGGCATCGATAGTCGCAATATCTAGCTCAATTTAGCGTGATCGACGTAAACAGTCCCGAGTGCAACTCTTACCCACGAGCTGAGTTCTAGGTTTTATTTAATAAGCCCCGAGTCCGACCGTTACCCATAAGCTAAGTTCCCGACCATTAGTTCCTGGTATCCCAAGTCAACGACGCCGCGTCGATACCATACAATGAAGACAATCAGCGTCGGAAGTTTTCTCAAGAGGATACCGACAGAAACATGCATAAGGATACCACCGATTCCCAATCTACCCACTAAGAAGACGACGCGATGGGGCGTTTTGGCTCTGAGATATGCTATATACGATGCATTTAAAGGTTAATTAATTCCAGAATCTCACACTAATTGCTAATTCATGCATGAATCAAAGGACCATTGGAACCTGCCAATACAATGCATTTTTCCCCCCGTGCCTCTACCGTCAACCCACGTAGAATTTATTTGCAGAGTTTTGGCGGTAGATTGTTTTGAATTTCACCCATTACTTGTATTAGCCGGTTGATATGACTGGTAGGATCTCTCCCATTATATTCTCTAAGTCATTGAAAACAAGGTTATTCCATGCACAAAGGAATCCAGATCATCCAGAGGAGCGAGACGAGTAGTCCGGGGATAACTTCCAAGGTCTAGTGAGTATGAAAAAACCAGTTTAGCAAGTGTTATAGGTATGTACCAGTCTATGGATGTTTTATGCTTCGTTTCATACGCTTTATCCAATGTCACCCTGTACACCTGCCTGAAGATTGTTTTCAATTGCAGGAACGATGCCTCCAAAGGAACCCACCACTAGGAAATCTTCGAGAGAACCAAAGCCACAGGAACCATAGGTGGGAGAAGGTGCCTCCCTAGTGGTGGCGAGACAATGGGAATTAGCTCCAAAATCGATGTCCGTCATCAAAACCACAACCAAGAAAGCTTTCAATCAATCCCTGACATTTGGAGACACAAAGGCGAACATTGGGACCAAGACAGTATTCCTGCATTGGGAAGAATGTTTCAAGAAGATTAAGCGGGAAGAACTCCAAGAATATACTCTGCACAACGATCTTGATACGAGAAGACTCGATAATGAGTTCCTCCTGAATGTCCGAAAGGCGTATCTACACATGGTGGCAATTAGGACTCCGGTATTTCATTGCATTGAACTCCTGAAATGGATTATTGATCTCACTGACACACAAAAATGTTTGATTAATGATGACAATGATGGGTGTGTCAGGGTTTTCCTTCCATTAGAAGTGCATAATTATTACAAGCTCTGAGAGCCGAAAGAGTGGTTGAATAATGATTTTGTTTTGAAATTCTATGAGAAGCACAATACCAATAAGGCGATGGCTTCCTGGTGGAGAGATGATAAAAACTTCACCAACCGGACCTCCGACTGGTACCCGAAGACCAACCTTAGAGAGCCTTACATCTATCTAATGGCTCTCCTCTGCAGATTGCATGGGGAAAAATACTGCTCCAGGTTTTCAGAAGCTTGGATGCCTCTAGAATATACCATAGCCATTTCTGGAATAGGTTTTAACTGGAGTGCAACCATCTCCAAACAACTGAGCACTTGCATCCGACAAGATCAGATGTCGAAAGAAGGAGAAACCCCATCCTTTTACATGGCATCTTATCTTCTGGATGTCGTCTGCGCCAGAAATGTTTTCGCTGAAATGAACTTAAGCTGGCATACCTCAGATCTCCTGGTCCATGTTTATTTTGGCATATTGTGGGAGAACAGGTACAAGAAATCATACCATCTCATCTACGACCATTTTATCACACATATTCATCTGTTGTTGTTCAAGAAAGAATGCCCAAGGATGTCGGACACAACCAAAAATATTATATCGAAGGTGGGCCACTGGTATCTAGATGAGCGCGATACCTACATCAGGGTTTTTGGTGCCACCAGAGCACCTCATCTGCTACCTATATATGTCCCTGATCGACTAATAGTAGGGGAAATCTGTTATCAGAGCATCCTACAAGGTTACAATGCTACTTTGGTAAAGGATAAGAAGCATGCCTTCATACCCTATGGGTTCCATATTGGTTTCTACATGGTGAAGGACACCGCATAGGCCAAGCAAGAAGGGATAAGACAATTAGATTTTTGATTCCAGAATGGCCTCTTTCACAAGCACGAACCCAAGGGATTGGTCCTGAAGCACACGCATCAGGTATCATCTTACTGGACATATGCCCACGACAGGTTTGAGGATGAAATCTTCACTGAAAATGCTCAAGACTAGGAAGAGGTGATGGAGAGGATGGCTGACCCCAAGGCAACCATATTCAAGGCTATGAGTTGGGATAAGCAAGAAACAGTGCTGGAACAAACAGTTTAAGAGACCATCAAGACAAGAGAAAAAATGATATCATTTGGAGTGGTGGGATATCCCTAAGTAGTTTCGATACAAACTGGGAATTTCTACGAAGTTTAAGATATACAGGGGATGGGGTGGCTCATATATCAACAGGCCCAACTGTTAATGAAACAAATGCAGGATAACCCAGACCTCATCATAGTGCCAAAGCTTCTGACTGAAAACCCAGAAGAAAGCCCGGCGGGGGCAAGCGACCCTGATTCCATAAACCCTGGTAATAAAAATGGGTCTAATAACCCTGATTCCACAAGCCCACCAATCGAATTTCCGGTGGGTGCGACGATTCAACCAGAGGCAGGTCGAGTATTAGTGGGAGCAGGCACGCCTAATCCTTTGAGTGAATTTATAAATATATATAACGATGATGAGAGCTCGGAGACATCTCTCGGGACCCCTGTGCAAATCCAAGAAGAAAAGGGACCTGAGAAGGTTTCTTTTCCTGATCTTGAGGTCCAGATCCAGGAAATACCACAAAATAAAAAAGAAACCGAAAATGTTCCCGAAACAAAGAACCTCGAAGCGCCGTAGACCCGAGCTGACAACCCGAAGGGTAATTCAGAACCAGACGAGCCAAAAGGAGGATTCCCACAAAAGGAAGTCAACGATTCGACTGCCCACGAGCAAGTGAGTATCGGGTCTTTTCCCGATATCTCTATTTCGCTTGATACTCAGGTCCCCGATAAGAAACACATAGAGGTCAAGCCCTCAGAGTATAACGAGAAATTTCAGGAACACAATCCAGAACAAGTTTACACCACTGGAAATATGGGAAACACACTTACATGGGGTGATCAAAAGATTCACGAACCGATGGATGAGGTGGCCGATATCTATGTGATATCCTACAATCGAAAGAAGAGGGCCATCGTCCAAAGAACCATGAAGAAAAGGAGAATCATGTTGGATTTCTCCGTCCTCATCACCATAGAGGAGGATTTCATAAACACAGAAAACGCCAGAACATTCGAGCTCATCGGCGTGGGGATGGAAATTTCAGACGCCACCTTGGACAGAGCTAAACGGGATGAAAAAGAGTTGGCCGCCGCCCTGAAGGAGCTAGAACATTTGCGCCACTTGGCTGAATACTATAGGGGCACCACTTAGACTGCAGTTTATCTGAGAAGTGAGTTCGAAGCGACTTACAACAGGTTCACACACGAGTGACACCTGTTCACTACGAAGATAGCCGAGCTCTAAGAAGACACTCTCATGACACTCACACCATGCAAGGATGTGGAGCGATGACATGAAAGGGCGCAAAAATCCATAGAAAGACTCGAATACATCAATGCAGTCCAGGAGGGCCAAGATAAAGAATAACATGACATTCGAGTGTTGGGAAAAAGTAGTCTTGATCGTATGAAGCGATCGACCGACTACTGGGCTAAGATGTCCCAGGAACCACAAAGAGAAATTCAAAAKAAATGGGAAAAATGMGAGAAGCATTGGGGTAAGATCAACAAAGCAATGAAGGATATAGGATTCCCCGAGTTCGGCGACTCCGACAACTTCATCGATCTATGCAACACAGTCGGATCACATGCCAAGCAGGATTCAATATGGGCCGAAGAGCTAGCCAAGGTGACTGATACGTCACCAGGACAAGTGCAAATATTTATGGAACATCCGATGAAGGCTTAAACCGTGCTACAACAGTGAACACATAGTCTAGTGAAGTACCGAGCACATGTGGTGGAGATCAGAGGATTATACGTGGCTCCGATGGAGTATCACAAGTTCCCATGGGCCCAAACCTGCGAAGAGCTGTTTATCAGTTGGTCTGAGTATGAGAAAAGTCATCCTTTCAAAGAACTATCTTGAGTTGACTGTTAAAGAAATTGTTAGAAGATGGCGCCACATGGCATATTTTGCTTTGCTTAAACTGCACTTAGCCGTTGTTTTCAGTTGAACTTTAGATTATAAATAAATACATCGACCAATTAGTTAAAGGTCGATGGTTGTGGCAAGAACTCTTTCTTTCTGGTTGTTAAGAATTATTTTGAAGCTGCTTCGAATTGAGAAGTCCTTCTGGACCAAAGACAAGTTATTTTCATCAACTGCGTGTGTGATTGGACTTGGAGAAGAACTATTTCCTATCCTGTTTCATGAATGATGTTGTAATGAGTAAGAGCAATTAATTGTGTTGTCAAGTTATTTGGTGCAATGTTTTACTGTTCTTTGCTTTAATGATGAAGATGAATCATTGTGTTATTATGTGATGAATGGTTCTGGTAGATGAATTATTTTTCTTGCCATTATCTCATTGCATATGTGTTTTCTTTCTGGTAGTTAGTATCTCAGGCAATAATTGGATTCTCACATTCTTAATGTATTAGTACTAGGCCTGTGGTATAAAATTGTCGTCTGCATGCTTGAGCAGTGGGTTATCCCAAGTTCAACCTATTCCCCTTAGTTAAGCTTAATTCCATTTTTGTTGCCAAGTTGGTTTATAACAGCTTACATCTCATATCGGTCCCACCCAAGAGAAAATATACAAAAGAGAATAGTCCAAACTGAAGGAAGAGCCTTCACAAGAAAACATAAATCCCATCGATAATTTGGATGGATCGTAAGATCTAGAGAACCATTCCACTATTAAACGTTGCATAGTCTAATTGGGCCTTGGTGGCGGGTTTGGTTCCTACTGTTGAATCAATGGATTTAAGGCCCATAAACACTACCTTCTTACCATCAACCAATTTGAACTCCAACTCCATGGCTTGGTAG
Source organism: Picea sitchensis (assembly GCA_010110895.2). NCBI lineage: Eukaryota > Viridiplantae > Streptophyta > Pinopsida > Pinales > Pinaceae > Picea > Picea sitchensis. The sequence goes on along the minus strand of SNQJ01S0018061.1, from coordinate 30,415 downwards.
TTGATATAATGTTTTTTGAAGGAGTAAATCCACTTAACACCCAAGACTACATTTGTGTATGCCAACTCAACTACATAGAAGTCATTTGTCAAGGTCATGTAGTTGCGCAATGTCACGTCTAATCGCGAAACCCTCTATGTACAAGTCATACTATACCCATCAACTACCACAACACTAAACCCCTCAAATTATTTTGTAGGAATGCCTCTCCTGGCCACCAAAGCTGAGTCAATGAAATTGTGGGTTTCCCCACCGTCAACTAAGATTGCGACACACTGTCACTGTAATAATCCATGGATGCTGAAAATGTGATATATAGGAACACTTGATAGAGTGGAAATAATCCCACTCTTAGCCTCCACACATGGTTTCTCAATATCTTTATCGTCCACACATGGCTTCTCATCATCTGAACTGCTATGCTCCCTGCCTTGAGCTCGTTTTGCCTCCTCTTCCCCATCACTATCTGAAAGTACTTTACCCTTTCCCATGCACCTGTGACCCAGTTCCCAAGGTTCCTTGCAACTGAAACATAACTTCTTCCTTCTTAATTCTCTCCACATCTCCTCATCCATTCTGTCTTTCCTGGGCCATTCCTTTTGAAAGGGATTCTTGTCTTTATTTTTTATTTTTTATTTTTATTTTTTCTGATGAAGGAAAGGTTTGGAAGGAAATTTTTTCTTGGGTACTGCATCCTCCATGTCATGCGTCCTAATGATAACATCCTAAAGAGAAGATGGTTTGAAGGCCTTAACCCAGCCCCACAAGAGTTCAGAAATTCCCTCAATGAAAAGCATAATCAACCTATGCACTGACACATTTTTCACCATGACTGCAATCCTATGGAACTCTGAAATATAAGCATCTGGTGTCCCACTCTTCCTAAGCTGTTCCAACTCACTGAAGTGAAACTCTGGGTCCTTCTTGTCAAATTGTTCCATGATCCTTTGTGTGAAGTCCAAGTATGATGTGATACTGGCATGCCCCAACGTGACTAGCCCATGGTACCACCGCTCTTGGGTCTCTCCATCCAAATGAAAATTAACATACTTTATGTCTTTTGTTTCTATCATGGGGTTGAGTTGGAAGTACGTGTCCAACTTCTGAACCCAAGCTATGCTAGTGAATTTTGTAGAGCCATCAAAATAAGGGATGGATAATTTCCCAACCTTCCGTTGAAGCTCCTAATTATGTGGGCCCATGTTTTAATCCCTTGGACTATTCTTGTATTTGATGGTAAATAAATCTTGCAAAGACATGGCTATCTGAAACTAATCTCTAAGAGTCTAATACTCCCTCAAAAAATATGTAAAATATTCCCCTTGTCCTTGCTTCCCCTGATTTCCAACTTACTGTCCTCCTAAGAATTGAGGCATATGAGGTCTAGGAGTCACTCTACTAGTGGTCCCATTGTAATTCCGTGTAGGGACATGAGTATTGATCCCTTCAACATGGTTTCCATTCTTACCGTGGATGCCATTAGTCCTTCCCGAACCGTTATTGCTTGCATTGGTTTGGTTCCCTTGATTATTATTCACAAATTGGGTGAGAAGCTCAACCAATTGTTGCTTCCCTCTTACCATGTCATTCTGTCCCCTTACCAAGTCATTATGTCCCCTTTCTATGTCATTTAGAATATGCATAGCATTGTCCCCTGGCTGTTCATTTATGTCCCCCATGCTTCCCTCTGCTTCTGACTCCGACTCTAAATGGAATATGTTACCGACACCTCTCCATCTCCTGTATGTGATGTAGTCCCCATCCCCAGGGAACATTAAAACATGCACTCACAAACTGGAAAGAATACCATCTCTAATACCACTGTAATATCCCCTCTTACTGCTGATATAAACTTTTGTTTACTTGTGTTATATTTTAGTGATTATCTGACTCAAGACTTTCATCAAACAATTTGTCAACATGCCCAAATCCCACTGTAAAACCCCCTTGTTGTTGCTGTTATGTTTGTGTGTTTGTTGGTTTATGTTCTCAATGTGGTTTTCAACGGATAAACAAGAGTTTGAATCCAAATAGAGTTTTTATATTGCATGCAATTTATGACAAAAATATTGCAATGGAAATAACTTAGCCAAATCACTACAACAATAAATTCCTACCACAAATCTGATCTGATTTTATTAAAATTCTGACTTGTTACATATGTTGGGAACCTATTGAGGTTCAAATCGACCTCTCAAGAATAATATAGCTCCCACCATGTAGAAACACCCTCCACAAGATGAATGCGACCTCTCCATAATAGAACTCGCCCCCCACAACTAGAAAATCGACCTCTCCAAGGAAAATGACGGTCACACAAGGAAATGCGACCCTCTCTTCAAAGATCACGAACTCTTCTAGATGAACACGACCTCCCTAAAATAATGAAGACCCCACACAAAAAAATCGCCCCCTGCAAGAGAATACTTCAACCCCTTGCTAAGATAAACTTGACTTGCCCAAGAGAATACAACCTCCATAGATAAAATCGACCTCCACTAAAGCAATAGAGCCTCCAGAAGTAGAACTCGACCTCCTCTAGAAGAAATATGGTCTCCCTAAGCCCCCACAACTGCCACAAAGGGGAAAACAACCTCCACAAAACCCTACATCTATTGCAATAGGTGAATCAACCTCCTCAACAATGAATGCAAGTGGAAAATCTGAATGATCTTCCCTACTAATCAGCTAGGGTGGAATTTTTCACCACCAAAACCAATTCTCTACAAGAGTTTCACTCCAAAACCATCACACACCACCAAAGCTCTCTCCAAATCAATTTTTAAAATGATCAAGCATGACATAAATGAGTTCCTATTTCTCTTTTATCCCCCCCCCCTTTTCCTTTTTCCCGCTCACTAATTAATTAAAAGGGACTTTATAAGGTTTTCTTCATAATTCTCTTCAAGTGACTTTTTAATTACTCAATGTCACTTTATAATGTTGTTTTTTCCCCTTCAGATGACATTAAATAATCAATCTATTAATTCCCTTTTTTTTTGATCGACTATAGCCTATGAGAATCAATCAAACTACTAAGTCGTCCTTCTAGAGAGATCACCTGGAAACAAACATTACATATTGCAAGACATATTTAAAGAGCACTTCATGGTCTATGAAAGTTATAATTTATTAATAACTTATTATTAAGAGAAATACTATGTATTTTATACACGACAACAAATTTTAATCCTTCCTTTTCATAAATAACTTTTTGTTGTCTCAGTGTTCCTATTTTTTTTTTACACATACAACTATTTATGAACCTCAAAATGTTGTCATGAGTGTGTGGACAACCATCGATACATAACACGTTCTTCCTATCAATTTTTTTGGAAGAATAATTTTTCATGCACATACTATACATGGTATTTCTATATTAATTGTATTTAATAATAATCAAGTAATAATAACAACTATGAATAGGACCATAAAACAACATAAGTGCTATTTACTGGTTGGAAGGAACAAATGCATGTAAAAGGATAAAAACCTAATATTTTCAATATTTATTTTAGACTTCTAAAGAAATCATGTAATTATTACCACAAAAGGAGAATTTGGTCCCAACATTGGGCATAGGCATAGGTAGGTAAGATGAATTAGCACCATACAAAGCATGATTGTGATAGGTTTGGTGTTTGATTTGCATTTGGATAGGAAGAGAGAAGTCCACACCACCCTTTAATAATTAAATGGACCTTTTTGTGTACTTGGACATTGTTTCTCTAAGATTGTACAATGTTTTGAACCTCATACTAGATATGTTTTGGGTAGTATTACTATTGTACATTGGCTCACTAAAACTCTTAGTTGACTTAACATAAAGAGATGGGTTGGTCAATTTTGAACAAAGCACTATTGGTTTGGATTCCTACTTTAAAAAAAAGAGAGCATATGGAAGTGTTTCTACATGTCTTTTCTATATCACTTGGGGTAGTTAGTCAACCCTTTACACTTTAAACAATTACATACTACCAGGGTTTCATAAAAGAGATCTAGTTCATGGTGAAGTACCATTGGCCTAGGATGACATGTTACAGCTGAGTGGGTAAAGTGCCTCTTGATTTTCATTTATTGTCTACTCATTCTATCTTGATTTGGATAAGAGCTATTGTCTACTCATTCTATCTTGATTTGGATAAGAGCTTGAATTAATATCTTGCAAAAGTCAATGCACAATTATTCAAATGCTTGCCCAAATTAGTACATTCAATCATATAATCATAATATACATAAAATCTAGACTTACTACAAAAGGCAAATGATAGCTTGGTGGATATGGAAATATATGGAACGAAGAACTTAAAGAATCATCCATTTGATATTACCACTTCCCTCCCTACATTTAAGCCAAAACCACAATCAATATGTGTATCAATTATTAAAACAAAGTGTGGGAAACATGTAACATCCAAACTCCAAACAAACTTTAGAAGACCCTTTTTAAGTAATCAACATACCTCATTATATTAGATGAATTAGTGGGATCTTTTATACATGACACATTAGTGCACTTAATTTTTATCACAAACCCACTAATGATTTTGGGGTTTACACTTCTATTTTAGTTGAAACATTAGTGTACTTAATTTTTATCACAAACCCACTAATGATTTCAGGGTTTACACTTCTTTTTTAGTTGAAATATATTACTTTGGTGCATTTATAGTATTATGGAGCATTGATCTGCATTTAATAACCAACTATACCATGTGATACCATGTGCTGATTTTTTTTTTTAAAAAGACAATGCATTTTTAATTGTTGAAAACAAAAACATGATTTTTATATTGTAGAAGCTAGTTAAATAAAAAAATATTTTGTTGTTGAAATATGAAAAACACCTCAAATTCTAATTTTCAATAATATTTCAATACCAAAATCAAAGTTAATAATCACCATACCTCTTACTAATTATAGTTATTATGTGATTAAGTCTCAAATTCTTAATTGAACTAACTTGTTATAGTTATTATGTGATTAACTCTCAAATCCTTAATTGAACTAACTAATGTGTTAGCACACTTCTTTGAAATAAAATTGTTTTTATTTTTAATTGCTTTATTGTAAGTTGAAAATATTATTTTAAATTGCTTTGTTGTTATAAGTTGAAAATATTTATGATGAATCCTTGTAAATAGATGTCGACAAATTCTTACCAAGTTCAAACATTTGTAGTGCATGGAGAAGTGAAATAACTGCTAACATATTCACCAAAGAAACATGAAGAACACTAACTAATACTGACCATGTAGAAGTGTTAAAATAATAACTTCAGATCATTCATATGAATCCTATACACCAAACATGAAGAACTCTATCTAATGCTGGCTAAGTGGAAGTGTTAAAATAAAAACTCCACATCATTCATAAGAGATTTAAATCTAACAAAGCTTAGATTACTTCAACTCTGCCTAATAGATTAAGGCAGATTTTTGTTGAGAAAGAGTTCTACTCAGATTTTCCTACTCAACTGAGCAGTTTTAGTAGATGAATTTGCCATGTTTCGTTCCAAAAAGCTACAGGCATATGGCTTACGCAACTTGAATTCAAAGGAGATAAAATAAATTTAATTTTTGTGTGTTACATGCTTTCTTTGCAGAAGATCTATTGTGTACTCAACGCTCCTCCTCCGTGGACTCCTTCATACTACCCCACCAAGATTTATCTTATTTCTCCTTCTGTCTTTCCAGCACCAAGATTCATCTTATTTCTTCTTCTGTCTTTTCCTTCTGAAACGACAAGTACATTTATATAAATAATAAAATCAAATAATAAAAATTCAAATATAGAAACCTGCCTTTTTGTCAACATGCTCAATAAATAATAGTTCAGTTGATGTCTCGCCTGATATGTATCCACGCGTAGCAAGCAACGGAGAAGACAATAACGAAGATAGCGAGCATTATTATAAAAACAACGGCGACCTTCTTCCAATCGTGCTTCAACGTTGCCAACACACCCGCTTTGCATGCGCTACAGCCATAGCAAAGCTGGTCCCGATCGTTGCTCCAAAGCCCACAGTCGGGATTCGTATTGTTTGCAGAAGAGGACACCTTAACAGCCCAAACGGCGGCATTAACAAACGTGAAACCGCAAGACGTCGGCGGCTTGCAACATCCCGACTGCACAGACAACACAAACCCCAATGCTTCAATTCACACAAAAATTCGGCGTAGGCTAAACTCACGCTAAAACCCTCCACTCTCCAGCTGTTTTTCCAGAGTTTTCTGTCAATATTTAGTAATCTATTTGTTTAGCAGTGAAATGGGTGTTTAGGGATTTTTGTATCACTTATAGTGGTTGTAGTGTTTTAGTATGTGGTTATGTTAATTCAGATTTGGAGGTGTCTTGGACAAAAGAAATCAATTTCGAGATATGTCTTTAGTCTTTCACATGGACCTGTTAGTTGGATGTCAAAGTTTCAAAACATTGTTGATTTATCCATTACTGAGGCAGAATATATTGCTGTTTCACATCTTTGTAAGGAAACAATTTGGTTAAAAGGTTTCCTGGGTAAGTTTAGAAGGATGCAGGACAAAGTGAACTATTCTGCTATAGTCAAAGTGCTATTCATTTGACTAAAAATCCAGCTTATCACAGTAAGACAAATCATATTCCTATTAAATACCATTTTGCAAGACATGTTATTGATGAAGATGGAATGGCTTTGAAAAAAGTTGATACAAACAAAAAATTATGCACACCGTGGAGATTGTTGAAATTGTGCCAACTAGTTTCCCACTGAAAGGATATGGACGGATATCCTAGCTCCTATTATTTTGGTTTCAGTTGATCAAATCAGCTAAAAATAAAATTTGTTAGGTGCACATTAATTGTAACTGTTGGAGAGATGCTATTATCTATGTAAGCCCGTAGAGGCAGAGTGTGGGATGAATGTGTATGAGAGATAGTTCTATATTGAATTTGACCGCTGTAATTCTCCCTTAAACAATAAGAATATCATTACCCAGTAGATGTTTCCCTTTGAAGAGTTTTACCATTTAAATTTGCTATGTTCTTTGAATGTGATTACTGTCTTGTTTCATTTACGTTAAAATCTGTTTGAATTTGTGCTTCCACTGCACAACACTATTTGTTGGAAATTCGAAATGGTAATGACAATTTCATTACTCAGTTTTTGCAGTCTCTGCCATTAATAAGTGCATTGATCTAGATGTTCGAAATTGTAACCTACACAATATATAGGTTAGAATCTACAATTCTATGAATTACCGAATTCCAACCAAGTAAATTAGATTACGTCCAAAAATTCCAAACCTCTGTTAACATAACGTCCCTTATATTTTGGTTGGAGTGTGGGATTTATTTTCTTCAAATTCACTTCATAATCTAATTGTTTTTGGTAGCATTGGGTAGGAGTTAACAGATCTGCAATCTTACATGCACTTAGAAATTTTAAGGTAACATCATCCTCTGAAAATTCAACATGGAAACTTTCAATTGTTTACTGCTAATTACAGTTCAATTTAACAAAAATCCAAGCCACTTTTACATATATAGTTGATAGCTAATTACAGTTCAATTTAACAAAAATCCAAGCCACTTATATATATAGTTGATACTGCTAATTACAGTTCAATTTAACAAAAATCGAAGCCACTTTTACATATATAGTTTATCAAAGTATCCATTATTTTCAATATTACTATTATCCTTAATATATAATTTTTAACCTTTTAATGATTAAAACTATAATGATTTCTTAATACTTTTCAAACATTTAAACAACATTAAAAAAAATATATAAATAATTTTAAGATATGATAAACCAATCTTCATCTCAGCAAACCTTAACCATCGTCACCACAACTTAATTGTATAGTACTAAAAGTGAAATATTCTTATGGAACCATAAATTCAGTATTATTGCCTCTGTTTAAAAAGGTTTTTTGGAAGTTGAAATAGATTTATGTGTGGAAAATATTGAGATTGTTACCTCCAAAATTTATATATATCTCTCTGCCCACAGAATCGGAAACCAATTGAAACCAGAGGGGATAAAAGATGCACCTCAATAGCAGATAAATTCTTGCTATAAAACTGTGGTGCGGTCTCGTTTATGCTCTGATAGGCAAGGCTCTTGCAGATCTTGGCATCTTGAATGCATATCTTGATCTTCTTCCAGTTGCCGGAATTGTCAACGCGCTTCTGCAGGAAGTGGGAATAGTCCCCCAGCCGGTATTCTTTGAATCCCCGGTTCGACACCACCTCTCCTGCGCCCTTGGTGGTCACTGTGAAGGCGAAGACCGTGAAGCAGAAGAGTGCGATTATGAGTAAAAACGTGAAGAACAGATACACCCCCAGCAGCCATGCGACCCTCAAGCATGCTCCCACGAATCCCGCTATGGACAACACCATGAGGGACGCGCCTATGCCAATGACAGGCCATTGCAGGAGCTCCGCGCAGACCGAATGCCCCTTTGCGGCCAGCCATATCCCCCCTCCCAGGATGGCCATCGAGCCTACAAATATAAGGACATTGACGATCCCAATAAAGTTATTGCTCCAACGACCCATCTCCTCTCCTGTGCAACATACCCAATATCACCACAAAATGAAACGTTTTGGATTTGATTCAAGTTTATACAAAACCCCTCACACCATCAAACCACCGTAATATAAATAATCCATACTGTATTCTCATATTATAATCCATCTTCACAGTAGGATTTAAATAAGCAAACAGTTCTTAATAGACATTGAAATCCATACATGAATGTCTCTTTGTCAATGTGTTGGCGGTGAGGTTGACATGCATCGCTTAAGATCAGCTTTAACAGTTATTCTTTGTAATCAACTTTGTTATTTTTATTTTTATTTTCGAGAATTAGGTGTTCAGCTTGTTGTTTTGTTGTTAGATTTTCAATTTAATATAATAGAAATGTTGTCGTTGTGGGTAATGCTTATATCATTGTATGTTATTGTAAAAATACAATTTTTAAAAATATTAATAAAATATAATATGCTATGTATGTTAGTGTAAAAATACAATTTTTAAAATAATAATAAAATATAATTTGTTAGTCAACTATATATATATATATATAAAGAGAGAGTTGATATGTAAGTTTAATAAAAATAAAAATATTTGGACATATATAAAAAGAGAGAGTTGATATGTAAGTTTAATATAAAAGATATGAGGTTTAAATAAAAATAAAAAATATTTGATTCAAAATGGATCGTTATATTTGTTATCTATTTTGGTAATTTTTATGCAGAAAAATTGGAAGAATTGGCTTGCATGACTCACACTGTAGGTCCAACTTTGGTGATTTGGGGTTTATAACCTTTTAGAGCTAGTTCAATGCATCAAATGACACTTTTTGGTGTCAAAACTTTGAGAGCATAGCTCACAACCCCTCAATGTCATTCTACACACCCAAAACTTTCTAACCATGCAAACATCATCTCAATCAAAGTTTGTATGTGGAAGTTATACCTCTTGCAAGTTGACCTACCTTGTTGACCACCATGGTATCAAGTGGATGCCATGTTATTCCCCACTCACATGTGGATTTTCAAGAAGATTCTAGAGTGTTCTTAACCTTAACACTAATTGAGGGTCGATCCATGTAAAAGCCTATCCCTATCCTTAGAAAACTATCAGGAAGAGAAAGGGATTCCATTCTTTTGGTATTGTTATTGTTCCATAGTTGAACAAAGCACCTAGGAGTGGAATATTGAAGCATAACACATGAGGTAGGAGATTATGTAGTAGTCATTCAAGCCACTATGTCCATGGAAACTCCATAATGAGTGACCTTTTCTTTGTACATGTTTTCATTTTGTAACTAATAAAAAAAGAGCAAAGCATAGGCCTCACCTTCTAGTTGGGTTTTCTTCGTATTGGGTTTCCCAATGTTGGAGATAATACTTCCATTAATGTAATAATATTGAGTTGTTTTTTGTTGATATATTCTCTCAACTACACCACCTAAATTAGGAAATAGTTAGATCTGAATAACTCTGTATAATAGAGTTATAACTGTGTGTAAGAGTGTGTTTTTTCATAATAAAAAATCTCGTTTTGCAACATACACTGTTTGCTTATTTAGTATCATAACGTATTGGAGATCACTGCTGTGTGGGAGAGAAGACTGTTGTGGGAGCCGCGGATCCGCTAGTGTTGATTTCCATAGATATCTGCTGAAAGGTCAATTTCCCTAGTGAAAAGATACTGTTAGTACAATAAAGACAACTATTTTCTAGATCGGAGTTGAACGATGCCCAAATCACATGCCTCATCACTTCAAAACACAATCTGGTGTATATTCCATGCATATTGATTTAGGGAACAATAACGAGAACAAAATAGCATCTTAGTCAAGCACCAAGTCTTACAAGGTATTTTTGTTAAAGAAATTTAGATAGAGAATTTTTTCTTTTAAACATGGAGTTCACAACTTTAGGAAAAATTATTTGGCTCAATTTCCATACATGCAAGGTAAAAATACAAATGCAGTTGATGAATAAGAATTTATGGGGTATAGTGAAAGGAACAAAAACAAAACCTACAAATGCCAAACAATTGGTTGAATGGGGGAGTAGGGATTACAAATCTAAGTCAATCATAATATGGGAGCAATTGAGTCAATTATTTTGTGAAAAAGCTGTAAACCCAAATTTCTATTTAAAATTACAACTATTTAGAATTAAAATGCATGATGAGACATCCATGTTTAGTCATATAAATGATCTGAATTCTCGTACAAGGAAGTTAACAGAAATTGGTGTTAAGATAGACGACGAAGATGCAATTTAAACAATTTTATTAAATAGTCCATCTTCAAGTTATAACAATGTTGTCTTTACTTAAGCCAAATGTCCTCTCAAACATTAGATGAAATGATAACAACATTTTTAGTAGAGGAAAAGAGGCTAAATATAGGAGACACAGAAGTTGGTTCTTGAATTGAAATTGCACTATTTTCCAAGGGAAGGATGGGAAAAAGGAAGGGCTCATTTGAATGCTTCTACTGCTGCAAATTTGGTCATGCAACATGGTATTGACAAATCCATGCCAGTGATCTTTTAAACAAGAAACTAAAAGAATCAACAAATATAGCCATCTCCGAATCAACGAATATAACCATATTTGAAGATCCACTAGAATTTTATGATGATAATGAGTTCAATGAAGAAATGAAATCCATCAAACTTTTTTAGATTAGTAAAGGATCAGGAAAAATCTCAGTATGGATGGTTTTCTAGTTAGTTCAGGAACTGTGGATCTAGGGAACAATCCCTCATTAGTTGTTGAAGACATGTGAGTGGTTTGCTAATGAGGTTACACAACATGTCCGTGGGTGTCTAGTATTTGAGTTAAGGAGATCCGTGATTCAAAAGTTCAGAAGTAGAACTTAGGAATTCAACTCAGGAGCTACTGAGACAACTTGATGGAACTCAACCTAATTCAAGAATTGATTTCTGAAAATCGTTTAATTATGTTTCATGTTATGTATTCAGTTTGCATTTGATTTTAGTATTGTTTTCAATAATGTAAGCATTAAGGTGGGGGGGTGTTGGATATAATGCTTCCATCAATGTAATAAGATTGGGTTGTTGTTTGTTGATCATATATTCTCTCAACTACACCACATAAATTAAGAAAGAGTTAGATCTGGATAACTATGTATAATAGAGTTATAGTGGTGTGTAAGAGTGTGTTTTTTCATAATAAAAAATCTAGTTGTGTTCATTTTTGTGGATGGTGAATTCATTTACTTGTTCTTTCATTTCAACTTTAGTTATTTCTATAAATACAAGCACTAAGATAGTAATAATAAATCTAATATCTAAGGTAATAAAATGCACAATAAAATATTTCAATATTAGAAGATTTGTTGTGATGAGCTATTTCAATGGAATATCCATAGTAGAACTATTTCAATATTAGAAGATTTGTTGTGATGAGCTATTTCAATGGAATATCCATAGTAGTTTAGAGATTAACATTACAAATATAATATTTATATAGCTTAGATATTCTCTCTCTCTTTCTCTCTCTATATATAATAAAAAAATATTTATATTTACATACATTTTGAGTTATATTGAGTTGTTTGAGATTACAACCACACTAAATCCATCTTAAATAATACTAAAAATTACAACCCACGAGATTCCATCCATTTAGATGCTTGATAAATGAGAAGATTAACATGAATCTACACTAATGAAGAAGTATTCCATTGATATCGGTGGATGCTCACCTCTTCCACTGAATCAACAATTCTTTGTCTTCTTGGCAGTTTTTTACAGTTTTCCAAGTCCCAAACTTTTGGGGCCATTTTGAGGCTCTAAATAATGTTTTTTGGACATTCAAGAGGCCACATCCCCTATCTTTGGCCAAAAGTTGCAATCCTCAAATATTTCTTTATAATGAGCTATAGTTTTCCCCAAACATAGATTGTATGCAAAAGTTACGCCCTCGGGACATATCAACTAACCATCTCGGGCCCACAATACTTTTGACATTTCATCTTCAAGTGTTAAGATTTTTTCCTCTTTGTTTTTTAGGCTTCATAATAAAAGACCCTTTTTTGGCCCCCATGTAATCATCTTTTTGCTAATGAGCCTAGTTGAAATCTCTTTCTCTTAAGAGATAAGCTACCACCATTCTAGCTAGTTTGTGCTCTACAATATTCTACTATTTTATTCATTAATAGAAGTTGGGTTTTATTGTATTGATGAACTCTTTGATATATTTCTGTGTGTGTTCCATTTCATTCTCAATATAGTCCAGATCACATCTTCTTCTTCTGCTCACTCATCGAGAGATAAATTCATCCTAGTGTGCCAACCCTAAACTTAGCACCTTTGAGGTGTCCTCCTTTAATAGAAGACTTGGCTTGCCCTTGCCTTTTTCTTAGACATCGTATAAGCCAGTCCAACTCCAAGTAGACCCAAGTGCGATTCATTAACTTCACGACCTTCAATGCATTTTTCATTGACTTCTCAAGTGTGCCCAAATGCACTTAGGAAGCACACCCAAGTGTCTAGCATGTGTACCTTTCTAAAGGTACTCATCCCTTAACTAAGGGATGCTCAACCCCTTGAGTCCGCACATCTGACTCATGTTCCCAAGACATCCCAAATTGTATAAAAAAAACATGGAATGGTTCACCACTCTCTCCATTGATTAGATAAACAACATCTAACATTGAAACGTTCTATGACAACCCTCCATGCCTACCTGAGCAATGTTCCTACTACCATCCACAAGTGGAAGCCTTACCCAAGGACTCATAGTGATTGATTTATATCAATTTGCAATTTTTTATATTAATCTCTTTGATTTAAACCAATGATGGGAATTACTATTCACGTGCATTAAAAATGCAAAGTTCAACATTGGATAAGAATTTATGTTTCCTTACATGAACCAATCATCGAATTTTAGATCATATTACTTAGCTATTCTCACCAACACCCATACATATTTGATTTAGATGTAAATTCCCCGACAAAAAACACTATCTTCAATGAGCATAGATAATCTCTGAAACTGATTTACTACTCCTCTAAAACTCAGTTACTCCTACTATTAATTCAACTACTAGGGATGTAGGTTTTTAGAAAGGGTGGTCAACTCGATAGACTACATGGAGCCATCGCTTGATCCTCCCCCACTTCTCCAATTCTCAATCATAAATAGGCACAAGGTAAATCACTTTTTCAACTCCTTCTTAGAAGATGCTATTACCCTTCATTCTGAAAACAAATCTGCAGCCACAGAAAAACGAATTGATAGAGCAGAGAAAACAGAAAATGAATTTACCAAGAACCGCATAACAGAATAACACAAAACACCACACCGGATCTCATTATTGAATTGATATATAAAGGAATTACATGCATGGAAATGCTTCGTAAATAACGAAGCGACTAACATCTCACTCAGTGATGAAAACAAGAAACCAACTAATTGACAGTTAACTAAACT
>SNQJ01S0018060.1:226011-240034 GCA_010110895.2 Picea sitchensis | reverse complement strand
ATGATGGATATATCACCAATTTCCCCAAGTGTATAAGAAGGCCACATTACATGTTAACCACTCAGTTTCTAGATTAATGTATATGAAGTTGTAGTTGTAGGGTGACAGGGAAGTCGATCTATACCAGTGGTATTGGGATTCGGGGCAGGTACAAAGTTTCCCTCTTTCCTACCAATTTAGAATTGGAAGAAAATAGCCACTCCGTCTACTCTATAGCCTAATGGAGTCATGGAGCATAGGTAACAGACTAGATCAATTACCTGAAACAATGGAAGAGCAACCATAAAAAATGACTTGAGTAACAAACCCTTTACAGAAAACTCAAATGAACATTTATACTTGGAGAAAATAAAATTGTAAATACTACCCCCAATAAAGAACTCAAACATAAAATGCCTAGAAGTGGAATAGTCCTTGAACTCGAGGTAAAAGGCAGTGGATCTATAAAATTGACTCAAGTTTATAGATCTCTATTTTCAGATGTTTGATACCAACAATTACCTAGTAAGAATATCAAGACTCCGATGTTTCACAAACACAAGAGACAAAGACAAGTAGATCAACCATTCAACACCCTTGCCCAAGAAGAAAGTCTCTCGATGAAGAAAAGAATAATACAAAGATTCTGGAGGCCTCACCTTGGCCATGAATCTGAGCAGTTTTAGGTGGCAGACACAAGTTGACGGACCTCACACGAGGAGCCAACTTTTAGGACCAAGATAGATGGCATTGAACAGTGATTGGTACTTCTATTGGAGAAGATCATTGTATTTATAATCACTTTACTCTTCTGTGATGTTGGAGTCCTTTTGGAGATCAATTTCTTGGAGTATTCTTTGCTAATTTTGTCCAANGGACCAAGATAGATGGCATTGAACAGTGATTGGTACTTCTATTGGAGAAGATCATTGTATTTATAATCACTTTACTCTTCTGTGATGTTGGAGTCCTTTTGGAGATCAATTTCTTGGAGTATTCTTTGCTAATTTTGTCCAAGTTAAGCCTCATTATTTCAGTCCTAACATTTGACAAAAGTGCTGTGTATTTGGATTATAGTGAATTTGTCTGAGTTGAAACCATTAGATCCACTGCAAAGATCAAGGTGGGATAGCAGCATCAAGTGTCCCAAAGATTGGGGCTTCTGATATTTGTTGCAGCAGTGCTAGGGCCTGATATTTTGCCACTATTTTGCCACTTTCTAGTTGAGAAGCTTTTTCTTTGACAGTTAGTTGACTATTTTGCCCCAAAACCTTGTAGTTAATTCATTAGGAATTCTCTAATGACATTATACGGCATGTAATCTTTCTATGCATCTCCTAAACTGAATTAAACATATCAAGTTTTATGGTCCGTTTAATCTATTTCAGAGGTATCTGGGGAGAAAATTATAAGGAATGTTTCATAGGATGACATTATGCATGCTCACAATGCAACCACTTCTGAAATTTTAGCTTATGAGTTCTTATCATAACATGGAAAATTTTGCTCAAAGAATACTTAATAGATGTTATTCACTATTCTGAAGGATGTGTCCCTTTTAAAAAAAAAGTGAAGTTTCCATTGCTTACCAAGGCTGTCTTGTGGGGGGGCACTATTTTCTTTATGCTGTTCAATTTGTAATGAAGCAGCATGTTTTTGTAAGGGAAATCTTATCCATATGTGTCTCTGATGCAGGCTGTTAGGTCATTGACTTGGATTTTTCCAGCAGTGCTCATACCATTTTTGCTTGGAAATCCGACGGGACTTGTGATGGCCTTGGTTCTTCCTTTTGCCCAGACTGCTATCGGTACTTTGTTCCAACAGGCTTGGAAAGCAATTCTGAATACTGTTGCACCAGCTCCGGAGAAACCCCAGAGGCGGCGCAAGACAGCATCCTACGGAAATAGGACTCGACCTGATACTGTGTATTCAAATCCAATGGAAACAATGTCTAGTGAACAATATGTACCACACAATGATGGGGAGTCACAACCTGATACAAATGGTAGTACACCCCCAGAAGCAAGGCAGAAGTTTTCTTGGGCTGATCCTGATGAATATAGAAAAGATGGCCTACCAGGTGGGTTGAATTTGGGTGGGTGGGAGGACTTGGATAATGGTATTCAGAGCCCTGCAAGAACCATRAAACGTAAGAAAATGGGAAAACTCAGTAGAAGGGTCAAAAAGAGGGAAGTTCCATTGTTTTTTAGGTTGCTTATAGCACTATTTCCATTTCTAAGTTTCTGGGGAAAATATCTCTAGTTCAGTGCGTTTGGATCAGTAGTCAAAGAATTTGTGACATTTTCAAGATTACTGCTTCTCTTTGCATTGGTTCATGTATGTTTGTCCGTGTAGGATCCTACACTCTGCATTGATTAATGACAATGAAACGAGAAATGACGGCCAGAGGCTTTTTGGGTATAAGAAACGGTCCCCTTTCCTATGCATATTATTTTCATTAGTAAATCCAAATTCATTCAAGTATCAAAATTTATCTACCATATGCAATCTATCAATGTTATAAATCAAATTGTACTCTAGAGATAGTGTTGAGGTGTTATTTTGGTCAAATTTGGGGGGTTTTCCTTTGCATTTTTAATTTTAATTTTATTTTTTTATTTCTTTTTATTTTTTATGGTGGATGCTTTTGATATGCTGCCATGGGAAGAGAAACATATAATAGACAAGATTCTATCATCTTTCCGTTTTTGTATTAGCATTTTAGCTCATAGATCCCTATTATCTTTGTATCTTTATTAGGCCCTAGATATAAATAGTTATTATTCAAAGTACATAATGGTTTTAATTAATAAAAGTTAGCCTCAAGTGTAGTATTAGCATTTTAGGTCATAGATCCCTATTATCTTTGTATCTTTAGTAGGCCCTAGATATAAATAGTTATTATTCAAAGTACATAATGGTTTTAATTAATAAAAGTGAGCCTCAAGTGTAAGTCTAAGTCTAGGGTGACTTTGATGGAAGAGTAGTCTGGTTTGCCTCTTGTAGGGTGTTTCACACTTGTACAAGTGGGTTGCTTGTGGTGCTTGATCACTTCAGGCCACTTGTGATGATTCTCTTGAGTTTAAAGGAGGCATCTAAAAATAAAAAGTTGTAGAACCCTGAGTGAACGGACAGAGTCATGGAAAATGGGAATGTAAGTCCCATGAGGATTGCTATTGGATTAATATTTTCTATAGTTTACTTAAAATTATTATAAAATATTGTAAAATTCCTAAATCATTTTGAATTTTTCTTTCTTCTGCATTTGGGTTGTTCACATTCTTCATGCATGTTATCCCCACTTTTTAGGGATAACTAGGAGATCATGTCTCGAGGCCCACAGGTCCTAGACATGGAGTACCGAGAGCAGGATTGACCTGAGCATGGCCCTGGAGGGCCCATCTTTTTCTCCCATCATTTTTGTCTTGACAGCAGTAGCAACATCCATCACCATCGGATTGGTCATGTATCAGAAGAGGTTCTTGCTCCATGAGGTAATTGGTCCAGGTATCATGGTATGTGTCACTTTTGATTATTGAAACCTTTAAATATATGTATCTGATTCCTTTTATCTCTAAAAACTGCTTAGATCTTACATTTGCTCACTTGACCATGTTTGGGGGGATTGACAGGGTGCCCTAGCAAGCCTGTGTCTGTAGGTTTTGGTTTGCTGCTGGGGGGATTTTTGAAAAGCCATCGTCCGCTCCCACCATACCACCACTCTTACATCTTGTTTCCCGCTCACCTATCCCATTCCCCTTGTCCAGGCATTGGGTTGACCTATTTCAAGTCTGCACTTTACCTCGTGGGAAGAAGGGGCTAAAGGCCCAGAAGGTAAAAGCAAGATGGTAAAAGATAAAAGCCTAAAAAATGAACCTCGAGATGCTTCGCCCAGGGATCCCCGAGAAAGCAATAAAAAGCTTCTCAGCAAGAAACAAGAGGGACCCAAAAAAAATAATAAAACAAGACCTAATCAGAAGATAGGGTGTCTCATCACGAGCCAACCTATTAGGTCCATGGGTACCTAACAGTATGACATTGCCACCAGTTGGTTACCACGCCATGGAAGTGACTCTTGGTTGCATGGCCAAGGGAAAGGGGGTCTCATCATGAGCCAACCTTCTCATCTCTGCAAAAGTACTTGTGGGTAACGCTGTCATCTTTGGTTACCATGCCAAGGTAGTGTCCCCTGATTAGCTTTTGAACAAAAAAACAAATAAAAGAATAAAAAGAATAAAGGCAAGAATGGGCTTGGAAAAATTGCATCCATGACAGGGACATCGCCTTCTACAAAGGCACCCACAGGTAACATCTTTGCATCCTTGGCCATCATTGCACCCACATGCTTGGATATCCCCTGACCACACCACCCACTTACATGGCTTGGAAGAGGTCTTTCTGGGAACTTGCCTTTTCTGTGGACACAAGCCCAATATGAAGCCTTGTCCTCTTCCCGAGACTTGTATTGCAGGCTTGTGTAACATCTTTGAGCTATTGATTGATGTATTAGGGATTTTATGCATGTGTTTAATAATATTAATGATGAAATGTGATTGACATTGCCATGACCCCTGTGACTGATGAGCCCATGGAGGGCGTAGCCTTTGATGTGCATGACCATACCCAACGGACAGGTACCATTTGGACCGGTACACATGGGGAGATGATCAGTTTGGATCTTCATGGGGCTGAAGTGCCCACTAGATGGATGTTGAGACCCCATCAGGGGGCAGAGACAGGACAGAGGTTGATCAGAGTCTTTGCACCAGAGAAGAAGAGGACGTTCCACCAGAGGCACCTCGACATAGCTTAGCCTAGGGGGATGAACCCTTTTCACTAAGATGTTGGCCTTGAAAGCCCTGGGACGTCACCTTTGATGACCATGACGTCATCCATCCTATTGGATGTCTTTGGAGGTAGACTAGACAACAATGGCACGTGTGGCATGTTGGAGAATCCCCTGGAGGGCTAACGTTTTGCTCCAGGATGTTTCATTTTCCCTAGAAAGGGCTAGCGCCTCCCTTAGAGGGGATTTTACTCTCTTTTCTTCTTATTTAGGGTTTTTATTTGACAATTTAATGTAAAACAATATGATTTTGATAATTTGGCCTTGTCAGCCTTTTACCTGACCTAAAATGTAAAATTAGGTCAAGGTTTTGTATAAATGAAAGATTTTCACTCTCATTTTTTCATCACAACTTACTCACTCATTAGTGAGGTTTGAAATTAGCGCCCTATCTTGGGTTATTGGATAATTTGGTGATGCGCACTTGTTGAAGGAAGGTTATTTTGGCATATTTTGGTTTCTCTCTTGAAGGAAGGGTTTGCACATTTATTTCTTGGTGAATTGTAAGTATTTTTCTGTGAAACTTCTTGAATGAATGGTTGTAGTTTAATTTCTTGCATGTATTTATGATTATTGCTGAACAAAAACCCTAGGTGGCAAGCACACAATTAGGTCTTTGTCTCATGTCCCCTAATAGAGAGATTTTCAACGATTGAAGAGGAAAAAGAGAGCCTAGCCATAGCTACAACCCTTTCTCCTCTTCTCTCTTTGCTGGCCGTACCTGTTTGAGATCAAGAAGGAGAAGACGTCCCAAGCCTAGGTTATCTACACTTAGGGCCGTTTTTTTCTAGGGTTTGATGATAGAGCCTTGCTGTAGCAACACTCTCCCTCTTTTGACTCTCTTGTCTTGATTTTATCTTTCATGCTAGCCATTTTTTCCATCTAAGGAAGGAGGAGAGAGCACAAGGCCTTGCCATAGCAACATCGGAGTGAGCCTCTCTCCCCTAGGGTTTTGTCTCTGAGTCCCTGC
This sequence comes from Picea sitchensis, assembly GCA_010110895.2. Lineage (NCBI taxonomy): Eukaryota > Viridiplantae > Streptophyta > Pinopsida > Pinales > Pinaceae > Picea > Picea sitchensis. Next base: position 234,239 of record SNQJ01S0018060.1, on the reverse strand, counting down.
CATGGCAACACTTCAGAGCTCTTCCCTCCAGTCCTTAGCCGTCCTCCTTCAACTCTTGCGTCCTCCTTTAATTTGACTCCATTTTACCCTAGAAGGCACTGATCTAAGACCTCAAATGTTGAAGTAGAACTTGATCTAAACTCTCTCAAACCTTTTGAATTGAAACCCTAACTACACTAACCCTAACTCTAGCTAACCCTACTAACCCTAAGCTGCTGACGTCATCCTTGGTTATTACATCTTCATGCAACAACGTTTTACTTTATGAGCAATTGAATGGTAGTTAAAGACATTAATTAGGTCAAGTATTGATTTATTGCATTGAATGCGATATCGTTCTAGTATTTATTGGTGAAGTGACGTTATCTTTTAGTGCTATTTTGCAAACATTGACTTCGTCAACATTTACTTTCAAATTGCTTATATTGAATATCATATAGTCTTTAATATACATGAAGTACTAACCAAAGCATGCATATATCAGTTTATTATTGCTTTGTTCTCGGGCATGGATTCTACTTGGTTATCTTTGTTGGCTATAAGCCGGACTATCTGTTCTGGTGGTGATCTGTGAAGGGGGAAGCTTGTCATTATCTGATTATCCTTTAGCCTCTTCAAAACCCCAGGTCACCAAGGACGTCTCCCCTGGGCCTCACCTCCCTAAAGAGAAAGAACCTTCCCATCGTGGTGACATTGGGTGGGATAGGTTCCTGTTACGCCAGTTTGGCTCTCTACTTTATAGCCTTTTATCCTAGCTACAAATTGTGCGATAACAATGCCTATTGTTAGAAGTATCAATGTGCAACTAAATCTCATCATAGGGATATGCCACTCTAGTAATACATCCATCCAAACACGACAGATCTTTGTACATAATAATTATGTCATCCATTTTATTCTTACATCTTATTCCTTTAGATTCATTAAACATTCACTCATGTTTTGATTCTCATAGATTCCCCTCTCATTTTATTCAATAAATGAGTTTGACACAATGTTTAAAGTTGAATGTTTTTGGTAATTTGTGCATCGAATTGTGTTGAAAAAGTTGTTCACTTTGATTGCCTCAATGGTATGTAAAACATGACTATGTGTTTTATGGCAGAAGTGGGTTCATGAGTCGAATGCATGTGGCGAGTTCTATCCATATACATTCCAAGTTTATTGGCTCAATGGCATGTCAAAGATGAACATGTGGTTTAGTGGGAGATTTGGTTCAATGTATTGGATGCATGTGGCAAGTTCCATCTATATACATTCCAGGTTTATTGCAGGGAAGTGAATAAAACTTAAATAATCATTGTTAGAATTTATGCTTGGACATACAACTCGGCTAACAGTGTAACTTGTTGTAGCAATGAATACGATGCTACATATTTTGTATCTACACTAATTGGTATCAATTGATTAAATAAGAAACTTTGAACAAGGTTGCTTAAACTCTATTATCAACATCTCAATGCTACAATTTAATACAAAAGACATTGTTTTTTAAAACATTGCTATAATTAATAAAAATTGCGATGTTCTATCATCAACATCACAATGCTACAATTTATTACAAAAGACATTATTTTTTAAAACAATGTTATAATTAATAAAAATTGCAATGTTACATATGAGCAATAAGCCTAAAGCATAAAACTATTGTCATAAAATTTCACTAGATGAAATGGATCATATTAATGTGTATTATAACAATTATGTGCATAAAGGGGTTAGAGGGTATAATCGTGTTAAAGATACATTAATGGAAGTGGGATTAACAAAAAATGAGGATTACTTTAGACAATACAAATTAGTGTGATAATACCATTTTTTCCACACTTCTAGGTAAACATATATTTGAACATAACTCTTTTGAGATAGGCTTGGGTCAACATCAAGGATAAAGAAGTTAAGGAAAGCTCCTTTCAAAAGAAGGCCCAATGATGTTCAAGATGAGGGTTAAGACGATGAGTTATGTTTCAGACAAGGTTTAGGATAAAAATATCTACTAACTTTGTTCTCAACAAAGGCACTATATTAGGATGTGGATGAGATAATCCAATTTAGACAACTAAGATTTTAATTCTTGGTTAAATGGGTTTGGTGGCCTTCTGTTTTCCTAAAGGAAAAAGTATTGATACGGAGACTCGACACAAGACGACGATTACAACAAAGCTTACGAAGATGAAATTAGTGAGGTTCATCCTTGTGTCTAGTTTGTGGCATCATAGAAGAGTTTCATCACATCTTTTGCTATTACTTTGGGGCCCAAAATATTTCATATTCTTACTTGGACAAATTCAATATAGGTAGTAATTTAGTAGCACACATAAATGATAGAAAGAGAATTATAACCTTAGTGACTTTTAGTGCTTCCATGTTTAAGAAAGGTTAAAAGTTTAGTTTAAAATTACAAAAGTTAGACATCCTTCTTGTTGATGATAAAGATTGTGTTAGACATAGTGTAGAGTGTAAGAAATGCAACTTATTTTTAGGTCAAAATACTCACTATAGATTGGGAAAAGGAGTGAATACAAGAGAAAGCGACCCCATCAATACAATATGAAGCAAGCAAAACATCTTATTGGTGAAGTCATTCGTTTCAACTTCACAGGGCAATACCTCCCAATTTTAACATCGGATGACAGACATAGTTGTTAAGGGAATCATTACCTAGTACCAAATAACAAATTGAAACTTCCCCTTCTTATGTTGGCATGAGATTCATGTAAGACCAAAGGAAATGCGTGTTTGTAATGTAATGAAATACATAAAATGAAGAATATAATAGAAGAAATTCAAAGATGATGGTAGAATCAAGAAATATAAAAAAAATTGCATTATTCATGAGATAACCGAAAATATAATTATGCATAAATACATAAAAATGGGGAGGATCATAGTACTTCAATGTGATGGGAACACATCCCCTATTCTAAAAAGATACATGGGAGCAATGCACAATTCAAATAGAAGAAATGTCTCCCTCTCCTTGGAAACCCATGAAAATAAGATAAATTATTGTTTAGTTATTTTCTAATGATGCTTATTTTGAGAGAAGTATTCACCTATACATACTAGGAAGAAGTTTTAACCCTAGATCTCATGTACAAATTTTTGGTCTTAATAATTAGCAACAAATATACAAAACTATCTACAAAGCAAGGGACATAGGGAGTTTGTACTCAAGAAACCCCCAAAGGGGAAATTATATTAAATTAAACCATTCGCGTGCGTTTCTATCAATGTACAATTGCTTCTTTTATACAACAATAGGTGACCATAATAGCTATGTCATAATTAGAGTTTTAGTTCAACCATATGCATAACTATTTTCAATAGTATCTCCGTAAATATTTCTATGAATCTCTCCAATGATCTTCATCCTTAACATCTCTCTTTTCTCCTTATCTTTGGTTCTTATGTAGACTTGTATACTTGGTCTACATCATTACAAATCCATCATATAATTTAGACTTTATTCATAATTCACAAGTAGGAGTAAATCCTTCATACTCCCCCTTAACGAGTACTTGTGATCTCAACATATAATCATCATCATCCGCTTTTTTAGATGTCTTTTGAACTGGTCCCATTTTCATCTTTTATGATCTTTTCCTTTGATGCTCTTTGTCTTCATCTTTTGTCTTCTACGATCTTCATCTTTTGATCTTTTTTCTCCATCCTTTGTCCCCTGCACATCTTTGGTATTTTTCTTTCTTCATCTTGGATCTTTTTCAATTTTCATCTTGTACTTACAAAACATAAACAATGTGTTTGTTGAAGTCCATATAAAAAAGTTACCATCCATCAAAATACATGGGTCACTAGCCCTTGTATCCATCGGTTCTCTAGGAATCTTTTTTTCATACATGGTTCAACAATAGTTCTTCCATCACAAATATTTTCACTCCCCTTGCATCATCATCAATCATCATCTTGGGTTTTATTTGGCTTACTCGTAACCACACTTCGGGTTTTTTTGGGTTACTCTCAATCATTACAATTCTCAAATGGTTTCAACTTACCACGAACCATACATTACATCAAATGGTTTTTGGTTTACCACAAACCAATCAACAATCAAGTTACGTGTGTATAATTGTCTCATCGAGGCTTACATCAATATTAACTTAGGTACATACAATTTCAAATTTTCATTTCATGCTAATCTAGCCCATATACAAACATTGAACCAAGACCCATACCTATACTTGACTTTGAAATTACTTTGGCACTTTACATCAACATATTTCATCTTGACTTTGACTCTTTACATCAACCCTTACTCTCCACCTCAACTTGAATAAAGTTTCAAAAGATAACTTTCTTGCATGAAGACTTCATTAAAACTTTTACCATTTTCAAATCTTCATTACATGAACTTTGCATGATGCTTTTACCACTTACAACTCAATAAAAATAACCTTGACTAAACTTGGACTTCGATTAATTTTTTTTCACTTTACAATTGTCCCCTTACTTTATTTCAATAGATAAATCCACACAACAATTTTAAAGTGACCACTCAATGATCTTTGGAAGTTCAACATGAATTTTTACTCAAATATAACTTTATAACTATGTTTATTTTAATGTCCATAACTCTTTCATTATGACCCATTTGCTATGGCATTCAAAAAGTTCCCTTTCATTTGCTTGAAACTCCATGTTTCTATATATACGACAAAGCAAAACATTTGCAATTTTCTCAATGTGCATAAATATGAATGAGCTTCTAAAAACAAATACCTCCTTATCATATGATCGAGAGTAGGTCAAAGTTTGCCTCGCAATGAACTTACATGAAATACCATTTGTCAGGCCATGAGTGAGCAGAAAACATAACTCCACAGATGATTATTGCATTAGCTTAAAGCTCAATGAATATAGAAAATGTGAATGTTGGTCTTCTCCAATGTATGATTCTTCCTATCACCTACGACTCTTCATATGTACATTATTGTTACAAAAATGTAATCCTGAGGATTACGTGTCCAACATCCCCCCCTTAATCCGAAAGGGTGTGTGAGTCCAAGCATCATTTTGAACTTCTAAAAATTTACTCTTCCAAGCGCTTTGGTGAAGATGTCTGCAATTTGCTCATTTGTGGAACAATGTATTTAAGTGAATAGTATTGGCCTCTACATGATATCGAATCAAGTGATACTTTGTGTTGATGTTCTTTGTTCGATCATGGAATCTAAGATTCCTGGCCAACTTGATTGCATAGTCAACTAGAATAGGAGTAGAATTCACTTGTTTCTTGTGCAAATCTTAAAGCATTTCCCCGAGCCACACAATCTCTTTCGCCGCTTCTGCAGGTGCCACATATTCTTCCTCTATTGTGGAATCTGCTGGACCTGATTGTTTGTGTGATCTCCAGGAGACAACTCCTGATCCAAGACTCATGAGATAGCTTGAAGTTGACACTCCATTTTTCTTATCCCCAACAAAGTCTGAATTAGAATATCAAATCATGTTGAAGTCATCCATCTTTAGGGTACTTGAGTCCAAAATCTTGAGTTCCTTTTAAGTATTTTAGAACTCTTTTTGCAACAGACCAATGTCCTTCACAAGGATTTTGCATGAACCTGGAAATAATCTCAACAACAAATGAAATTTCTGGTTTGGTGGTAGTAAGATAAATAAGACTTCCCACAAGTTGTATATACTTGGTTGCATCCTCAAATTCATTCCCTTCTTTTGATGTGAGTTTCAAATTCTATCCCATTGGAGTAGAAATAGGATTGCACTCAACCATGCCAAACTTGTTCAACTGTTCTTCATTGTATTTATTCTAGGAGATGAATATGAACCTTGGATTTCGAATCACCTCAATGCCCAAATAGTAATGAAGATGTCCTAAATCTGTCATCTCAGAGCCTTTCTTCAACTCTTTCTTTATGGATGCAATGTAGCTTTCATTGATCCATGTTATCAATAGATCATCTACATATGCTACAAGATATACAACTATTTTCCAACTTTCTTGGCAAACAAAGTTGCATAGTCTAGATTGAAATTTAATTTCAGAAGATGTTCAGTTAACTTTTTAGACCATGCCCACGGTTCTTGTTTCAAGCCATACAAGGATTTGATGAGCTTGCATACTTTATGTTCTTGTACCTTCACAAAAAAGCCTTCTAGTTGAGACATGAAAACATTCTCTTTCAAGTCTCCATTCAATAAAGAAGTATTCACATCCATTTGATTATTTTTTCATCCATTCTGTGTTGCCATGGAAAACAGAGTATGGATGGTAGCCCATTTTGTTGTGGGGGAAAAAAGTTTCCTCATAATCAACACCTTCTTTCTGTGCAAATAATTTTTCCATGAGCCTTTCTTTGTGCTTGTCAAGTGAGCCATTTGATCTATACTTGTTCTTGAATACCCACTTACATTTCATTGGTTTGATTCCAAATGGAGGGTCCACCAACTTCCATGTGCCATTCTTGATGAGAGAATCATATTCCTTCTACATGGATTCTTTCCATTCATCATGAGTAGTGGCTTCTTCAAATGAAGTTAGTTCAATATTGTTGAAATAATGTAACTGCAAAGAGTATTCTTATTATTATTGATATATTATTCATAGGATCAATCCCCATTGTGGATTGATCATGTCGGTCATTGTATTAGGACCAAATCCCCTTTTGCGGATTGGTCAACAGACAATTGTAATAGGAAGAATAAGAAGTCGGCCCCATCGGTTATTACTGAGACCCAGAAATATAATAAAGGTGGGTTTACTCACCTAGATTGAGAATTCGGCCTTGCCAGTGAAGAGACACTTCACATGTGCTAGACTAGTATAAATAAAGGAGGCTAGCGCCTCATTTGATAACAACTCACTTGCTCAGTTTGAGAGACAAGTTCTGATCTGTTACTAGCAAAGGAGAGAAAGAGTGGTGCATATCTTGGAGAGGACTTTCTGTTTTAGCATAAGATCTCTTGGCATTGTATTGGCTATCCATATTAAGGAAGTTTTGTTGGGTTTTCTTCCTCTAGAGGGTTTCCCAGGATAAATGCTGTGTCTCTTGTGAATGTGTATTTCTCAATGATCTTGTTCTTTTGTTGCTGTTATCTATTGAAATGCAAAGAAATATAATAATGGCATAAACATTAACATGGTTTCAGAGCCAACCTGAAGGAAGCATATTTCGCAAGAGAAAAACGTCACTATTGTCGTACCTGCAAATTAGGGTTTTTCAAAAGTGAAGCTTTTCAGCTTCAAAACCACCTAGAAAGTTGCACCCTCCCCCAAGGATCATTTTGGCACCTTCAGCGCACCTTTTCAGTGGCTGGATCTCCCGGAAAGTGAAACCCTAGTTTCACAAAAGTACCAGAAGTACCAGAAAACCAGTACCAGAAGTACCAGAAGTACCAGAAGCACCAGTCCAGAAATATGCAAATCAGATTTGAAGGGGAAAAATTTGGATTTTCTCAGATCCAAACACACCAGAAATCTCACCTCAGCCAAGCGCATCTCCTTGTAAGTTCAGTTTTTGATTTTGAACAATTTCATTTTTCGGTCATTTTCCTAGCTCCAAGTAAAGATGTCTGCAAGCATTAAGCTTGTTGACAAGTTAGAAGGAGAGGAAAACTTCCGTGCATGGAATTATAGGATTGACCTCATTCTTGAAGAGAATGACCTAGCAAGATTCGTCAAAGACGAAGTACCGGAACCCGACGATGCCGCAGAAAAGACAAAGCATCAAAAGGACACAATAAGGGCCAAAAGAATCATTGCAGATTCAATCAAGAACCATCTGATCCCTTACGTGTCATCTAAGAAGACCCCGAAAGAAATGTTTGATGCCTTGACTAGACTATATGAAGGAAAGAACATAAACGGGAAGATGAATCTTAGAACTCAACTAAAGAATACAAGGATGCAGAAAGGAGAAATGATTCAGGAATACTTCTCCAGAATCTCAGAATTCAAAGAATAGCTAGAAGCTATTGGAGATACCATAGACGAAGACGAACTCATAATGACGGCACTAAATGGTCTCAAAAGACCTTGGGATGCTTTCATCCAGATGATATGTGCAAGAAAGGAGAAACTGAAGTTCGACAACCTATGGGAAGAATGCATCCAAGAAGAAACAAGAGTAGCGAATCATGAAGCGTTACTAGCTAGGGATGATGATCAAGCCCTAGCCACCCACACCAAAGGAGGAAGGAAGAAACCCTACCTCAAAAGGGAGACTCATAGAGAGCCTCAACCATCAAAC
>SNQJ01S0018060.1:170628-195631 GCA_010110895.2 Picea sitchensis | reverse complement strand
CGGGACTCGCGATTTTCCGATTGCCGATGCGCCTTTCATGCTATCCCTTTGACTAGGCCCTGGTCCAAGTGACCACTACAATATTCCTTTGACCATACTCTCCATCGGGGTTTCGCGGTTCGCACTTTTGAAGTGCACAAATCACTCGTCCCCAAGGTCCCCGATATCCCGATGGCTTCAAGTTCGTCGATGGGCGCTTCCCTGTCGGGACTTTCCTGATGACGCCTATCTCCTGCCACGTGTCCTTTCTTAGATGGATGGTCTAGATATCTTTCGCTGCTTCTCATGTCCATGATTAGGCTTGCTTGCTTGACTCGGGCCCCAAACAAATTTCTTCTGTGTGCTGCGCTTGGGCACCTATCGCGCAATCCTGCAGNCCCCGATACCACAATTGTTGCTAACACTCAGGAAGGTGAGAAACTGTATGAGTGGTTGAATCAACATTATAAAATCACAGAACTTTCTATATCAAATTTTGTTGAGAGAGTTCTGGATGTAGTAACAGACTCGACAGACAACCAACTTCTATCTCAAAGTTTGTTGAGCGACCTCTGGATGTAGTAACAAACTCGCCATACAATCAACTTCCGATGACTATTGGTACTAATGTCAAGTGTATCAAGTCGTGACCCCAGGCTCTAGGTAGCTTCAGCTTCATACATCGACACAGGCGGTGACTCCAGGCTCCATATGGCTTCAGCTTCAGACATTGAAACTAGCGGTGGCAATGAGAACAATGTCATTGATTGCAAGGCGATAATGCGGTGAACAAGTAGGCCTGTCATTGTCAAAGCACTTAGACTGCAGAGTTGTCAGACCTGCAAAAGAACATTGAATTTAGCGTTGCTTTGTCATGATAATTACAATGTTGCTGTGAATTCGAAAATCTTTGGAGGTTGTGTGTCCTATGCGATGATGACCTCGACATTAGGTGCATGCCAGACATTTATTATCTGAACATTGCAGTGTTAATGAAGTTTCCACATTCAATGATGGGTTGAATGCATTGCCACAAGCAATTTTAATTGTGTAATTAGTTTACATCTTTGAAGGATGTGAATCCCAAACAATGCCTGAAACTTTTCGACTAGTCGTGTGTTAAAAAAATACATTTTTTTATATTTTAAAAAATAAAAAATTCTATTTTCTATGTCTAACATCAGGTTTCACACATAAACATTTTTAAGTTAACTGAAATTAATATATAGTCAACTCACATCCCTGGAAGCGATCAAACTCCCTAGAGCTAGTTTATTTTCATCATGTTGGTTGGGATAGAAGGATCGACCACCAGAGGAAAGAAACAAGCTAGCAATAAAATCATCTTTGCAAACCCAAGCCGGGGATGGAAGCACTCTACGACCAGGAAGGCACTCTGTGCTTATCGACCTATGATCCCGATGAACAACTTGAGAGATGCTTGCGGGGAGGTCATGGCGATTTTTTTGAACTAGACAAGTTAATAGTTCAATCATCGAGCAACTTACGTTTTTTTCAAATATCATATCTACTGCAACATAAGAAATGCATTCTCCTTATTCAAAGCAAGGGAAAAAACAGGAATATTGATATTCGGTGGAAATAGCTCTGGAATATCTACTACATCAAGATCTCTTCTAAATAATGAAACAAAATCATTACATGAAGGTGGTAGTAAAAGGTGATCTTCAGAAACCAAATCATTACTTGAACACGTCAAACTTCCTGCAGAAGGTGGTAGTATAAAGTAATCCTCATAAAGTGTTGCAAAGTCCATAGTCCATAATTCCTTCCCATTAACTTTTCCCAGTTACTTGTCGATGCAAGCATCAGAAAATTTTGAGAGCCTTGTTCCCTGATTATATACCCACCTTCAACCATTAGGAGAATATTCTTGCAAAGAGTGGTAAACTCTTCGACCCAGATGCAATTATTTGCATAGGAATAGTGAAAACAATGTGCAGTAGTGATATAAATTTGATTGTATGTCAATTTTGTTACTACATCCAGGGGTCAGTGAACAAACTTTGAGAAAGAAGTAGACTTTCTGTCAAGTCTGTTACTACACCCAGAAGTCGCTCAACAAACTTTGACATAGAAAGTTCTGTAATTTTAGGATGTTGATTCAATGACTCATACAGTTTCTCACCTTTGTGAGGACCCAAATGTATAATTTCATTCTGAGTATATTCGCGCATGGATTACTATTTGGCGTCACTTCCAAATATTCCAGACCATTTTGTAAGCCACGATATGCGTGACTCCTTTGACGAAAGATAAATTCTGGTGTGGTCTGCAAGATTTGATACACTTACTGAATCTGTGTTGTTGGAAGAAGCTATATACTTCAACAAAGGAGCATTTTGCAGGTGACTTGAAATTCCCTTCCAATTTCCAGTAACAAATCAAAGAAGTTCAACATACAAATCTTTAGACAGGCCTTTCAACCAACCAAAGGATCAAATACAGGGAGAATACCAATCATAAGACATTTGAATTTTTTTTGTCTGAGTTTCTGTTGGCTAACATAATTTTTTTTCCTCAAAGATGATGTCACATAAAAACACTCCCTCGTCTTTCAATTGGGCCTGAATGGCATCTCTAAGTTGTCTCACATGTGGATGACTAGAAACATTACAAGGAAGGCACCTTAAAGCCCAAGTTTTCGATGATAGATGGAAATGGGAATAAGTATTTAAAATGAACGATGGAGGATGATAATATAATCTTCCGTAAATCTTGGTTTAATACGTCTTAATGGGAGATGTCCTTGACATTTTTTCCTATTAATTCCAATCTTTTCGAATACGTGTGGTGATTTGTCACTAATAAAGGCATGATTAATGTGCATTGGGGAGGGCATGAAGGTGACGGAGATGGACGAGAGAGAAAAATGATTTGAATTTTTTGTGACCCTGGAAGCTTGGGAATCCATGAATCTGTGACAACAGGAGGTGAAGAATCGAATAAGTATGGAAAGGCGGGACATAATGCCTTAAAAAAACTAAAGTAAACAAAAATTTTTCCGAGTTCAAGATCCACAAAAAAAAAGTGCAGATCCCATAATATTGACCTCTGCCAATTCGATATCATGCAGCTGGAGTGCATCTTGGGTGCCTATGAGAAAAGCTAATGCTTTGATGAAGATGTTTTTGTATTGCAACATGTGATAATAATTGTGTCCTGATAGTATTTAAAATGAACATTGTGGGATGACAATATAATCTCCCGTAGATATTGGTTTAATGCATTTTAATCAGAGGTGTCCTTGAGATTTTAGGTTATTAATGCCAATATTTTCGAACCTATGTGGTGAATTGTCACCAATTAAAAGCGTAAGTAATTTTCATTGGGAAGTGTGCAAAGGTGGCGGGGATGGACAGGAGCGATAAATGCTTTAAAACTTTTCTGAACCCGGGAGTTCACGAAATCGCAAATCTTCGACAACAAGAGGTGAAGAATCGACTAAGTATGGAAAGGAAGGGCGGTCAGACGGACGAGGAAAGACTCATCGTAGGTAGAGTGAAGCTTGCGAGTTCGAGGAGTCTGGGGTCGAATTGTAGATCATGGAATTTTTGGGTGCAATATGTATATCACAGAACATGGGGCATGAGATTTCGATAGCGCCAATCCGGGAACTCGCAGCCATAAACATTAACTATGGGAAAAACATTCTCAGCTATGGAATATACTTGGAGCTCGACAAACTCAGGTTCAAGAACAAAGACAATTTGTTTATATTTATTTCAATACCAGTCATATTATTTTATTTTAATAGTATTTTTGTGGCCCAAATGTAAAGCATGTTCCAATTTGAAGGGTGTTTTCGGTTCACAAATTTTGCTTAGACACATAGGCGATAGAGAAAATATGAGTTAGCATTTTCATATGTAAGCATATTCTCAAATATGACAACCTATAATATATGCACAGTATTAAAGAGGGACATGACGTCAACACCTTTGTATATGAAAATGGGGTAGCACAATATTGCATTCTTACTATGATGATGCCTTAAAAAAACTAAAATAACCAACAATTTTTTTCCACTTCAAGATCGACACAAAAAAATCATCAGATCCCATAATATTCTTCCATTAATGTGTTTTAATGGGAGATGTGCTCAAGATTTCCTCTTATTAATGCCAATATTTTCGAACCTGTTTGGTGATTTGTGACTAGTAAAGCATAATTAATGTGCATTGAGAAGGGGCGAAGGTGGCGGGGATGGAGGGGAGCGAAAAATGATTTCAAACTTTTGTGAACCCGGGAGTCCGTGAAAACCCACAAAACTTTGAAGAGTCGACTAAATATGGAAAGGCGGGGTGGTCAGACGAAGTCATCATAGGTAGAGTGAGGCTTGCGAGTTCGAGGAGTCTGGGGTCAAATTGTATATCACCGAAGTTTTGGGTGCAATATGTATACCCCAAACACGGGGCATGAGAGTTCAATAACACCTACCCGTGAAGCCGCTGCCATAAAATTGGCTAAGTATGCAAATAAACGACGGTCGGTCGGACTCATGATGTGAATATATAGATGGAGATGAGGATTTTTAAGTTCGCCACCCCGGGAACCCACGAGCATAGAAACATGACTAAGTATAGAACCAGAAACAAATAATAGAAGGGAAGAAGAAAAGGGAAAAACGGGTAAGTATAGAAGAGGAAAAAGAAAGGGAGAAAAGAACTTTATCCCTCACACAACAACACTTAGTCTGATAATTATGAAGCCATAGAAACACATTAACTATGGGAAAAACATTCTCAGGTATGAAATATAGTTGGAGCTCGACAAAATCTGGTTCAAGTTCAAATATATGTTGTTTATATCTATTTCAACATTTTTCATATTATTATATTTTAATAGTATTTGTGGTGGCCCAAATGTAAAACCATGTTCCAATTTGCGTTTCTCAAGTGGATATGTGTTTGTGAAGACACATTTCCTTGAACCATAGTCGAGGGGCAGGGAAAGCACAACGTGAATTGTTTTTTGAGCAGATGTTTGTTGAAGATTAAGCAATGTATTTCCAGAGTGAACGTATCATTTGCATAGTATCAATGTGATTTTTTTGATGTTCTTTGCGTATTCTTATGAATGCACTTGTCATAGATTTGTCAACCTTTTTCATGCACGAGGTGCAATATGATGGTGTGGCATATGCATTGAGGACATATTGTGTGTCTGTATTTTCATTCCACACAACTGGATGGTCCTTGGAGAAATTGTTGTTCCATATATGTAAAAGTTTTCATTTAAGGAAAACTGTTGGTTGTTTAAGTGTAGATTGTATGCCTTGGATGTACTCATCTTTTGTTCAATTTAGGTCTGACAAGATGTCTTGGAAGCTCATTAAGTCATCAAAGTATCCTTGCTCTAGAAATGTGAACAAAGATTTAGATTTCTCAATGAGAACATTGTCCTCCAAACTAATTGGCTCTACGATTCTTGTTGTTCTCATTGGCAGCACAAGGAAACTTACCCACTCCCTCTATGTTGTTTGGGATGCCCACTTCCTCTATTCTGGAATTCGGTCACAAAATAGTAGTCTGATAGTAGTCACAAAACAGTTCTTGGTCAATTCACTCACTGATTTGTTGTTTGCTACTTGCTCTTGTTTGCTTCAACTTTGTAATGTTGAGGCCCTGCATGCGCAGTTGGACCTTTTGTTGCACTTTCAAAAATGGGAAGTTTCAATGCAAGGGTTGCACTCAAACGCATGGTTTTTAGGAACATAAAATATGAGGAGAAAATTCGATTTCCTTTTTTATATCTCACTATGGGTGCAACAGAGGTGGGTTCTGTGTCCAACATTGACATTCAAAGGGGAACAAGACCTTTTGGAAGGAAACAACATGAAAAAACTGCACCAAATGTATGGTTTTGAGGAACATAAAATACAAGGAGAAAATTTGATTTCCTATTTCTCTGGTCGTAGTAGTCACATACAAAGATGTTCTGCAAGAGGATTTTGGCTCATGCATTCTCGATATTGAAAATTATTACTTGCAAACTCGAAATAGCAAACAACAACCAACGAACAGGAATGCAACCACAACACTGAGACTTACCGGTGAATGGGGAACGACAGAAGCGCAATACCAATCGCGGATGCAGAATCCCTACCGTGCAAATTGCAACAACAGGTCCAACTGCGGATGCAGGACCCCAACCTTGCAAAGTTGAAGCAAACAAGAGTAAGAAGCAAACACAAAACCAATGAACAAGCACCAAGAGGTCCAACTGCAGCTGCAGGACCTCAACTTTGCAAAGTTGAATCAAACACCAATAAGCAACATCCAGCGAACCAACGAGCAAGAATCAACCAACCAACCAGTATGTGGGTGAAGAACAATATTGCCCAAATTCACTGTAGACAAGATTATATCAAAACATCAGAGGAAAATGTATTGTAACACGCCTGTTAAGTAAACATTTCAGGCTATGAGGCCCGTCAGGTAAACATTTAAGGCTGCGAGGACCGTCCAAGGGCCTCCCATTATGTAAACATTTAATTAATTTTCAATTTGGATGGTTGGGATTCTGCATTCGCGATTGGAACTGCTCTTCTATCGTTCCCCATTCACGGGTAAGTTTCAATGTCATGGTTGCATCCCTATTCGCTGTTTGTTTTTTCCAGTTTGCAAGTAAGAATTTTCAATACTGGGAATGCCTTAGTCAAAATCCTCTTGCAGAAAATCTTTGTATATGACGACTACGACCAAAAAAACATTACTGTAATGCTAGCCTGGTCTTGTTCCTGAACCTCAATGTTCGACACAGAACTCACCTCTATCGCAACCACCTCAATGTTTCTGAAAACCATACGTTCGATGCATTTTTTTCAGACTATGCCTCATATTTTTTTTGCATTGTTATTTTCCAACGAGTCCTGGTTTGATGTCTAGGACATGGAAGTGGGCACATGTGATTGGAAGGGAACAACTTGGAAAAAAATGCACCAAACATATGGTTACTAGGAACAAAAAAAACGAGGAGAAAATTCGATTTCCTTTTTTATATGTCACTATGGATGCAATAGAGGTGGGTTCTGTGTCGAACATTGATGTTCAAGAACAAGACCAAGACAACGTCACACTCATGGTTCTCTAGCTGTAGTACTCACATACAAATATGTTCTGCAAGAGGATTTTGACTCAGGCATTCACAATTTTGAAATTTTTTACTTGCAAACTGGAAATAACAAACAACAAACAACGAATAGGAAGGTAAACATGGCACTGAAACCCACCCGCCAATGGGGAATGACATAAACGTAGTTCCAATCGTGGTTGCAGAACCCCAAGAGTGCAAACTACAACAACAGTTCCAGTTGCGGATGCATCACCTCAACCTTGCAAAGTTGAACCAAACAAGAGAAACAGGAAAAAAACAAACCAGTGAACACGCACCAAGAGGTCCAAGTGCAGCTGCAGGACCTCAAATTTGCAAAGTTGAATCAAGCGACAATAAGCAACATCCACCGCACAAGAAAGCATCAATCAGTGAACCATTAATGTCGCCGAAGAACAATATTTCCCATATTCACTGCAGACAACATTGTATAAAAAACAATCGGACGAAAATGTATTGTAACACACCTGTTAAGTAAACATTTAAGGCCGAGAGGCCTGTTAGGTAAACATTTAAGGCTGTCATGACCATCCAAGGGCCTTGCACTGTGTAAACATTTAAGAAAGAATGTAGTGTGACAAGCCTGTTTACGTACGCAATAATAAAAATGCCTAGGTACTTAATAATAACAATAAATAATAATAATAACAACAACAACAACAACAACAACAACAACAATAGTTTGAACAATAGAGACTATGAAAAAACAAATTAGTCAAAGGACAAACTAATATGAAGTCAACTAATAAAAAACTGACTCTCGATGCTCAAAACTTTGGATATCTAAACATTTTAATAAAAATAGTAAAAATTGAGAAAGACCGTAGATGATCAAAAACTTTGGATATGCTAACATATAAAACATTGAGAATAGTGAAGCTGGTAATAAGACCTCCAATTTGTTATCCAATCAGATCATGACATATATGGTATATTTTATTATATAAAAAATAATGTGTTTAGTTCTCTAGTTCCAACAATAGAGATTATGCAAATATTTCCAGTTAAAGGACAAACTAATATAAAGTCAACGAATTATTGATCGCTATAGTCCCTCTACACCTTCGGCAGGGACTAATAAATAAGAGATGACCATCTATTCACTACAATTTAACT
Source organism: Picea sitchensis (assembly GCA_010110895.2). Lineage (NCBI taxonomy): Eukaryota > Viridiplantae > Streptophyta > Pinopsida > Pinales > Pinaceae > Picea > Picea sitchensis. Next base: position 187,399 of record SNQJ01S0018060.1, on the reverse strand, counting down.
AATAAATACACCATTTTCATGTAGAGAGACCTCTATCATATTCTTGTGATGCACCCCCAACAAGCAGAACCATAAACTAATCATTAATTGATCATACAATTATAAACTAAAATATTAAATCATGTTTTAATTTGAAAAATATATATTTTAACTTTACTTTAGTTTTCATATTTCAAACCCTTTATTAATTGTAACAATTTCTCCATTACTTTCTCATCTTAGTGCAAGAACATGCATATGCACTTGCACAAATATATAATACCAAACATTGGATTATAATTATAAACAAATAATTTTTTTCTTTATATTATTATAATTTGAACATCTTCATTTAAGGAAATAAAATTAATATAAATTTTATTTTAATTATTTAAATTATACATTTTTATTTTTTAAATAATTTTGATTTAATCTAATTAAATTTTTAAGTTTTTTCCATTTACTAAAGAAAGCAATTTTGGTTATTAAACTTGATTCATTGAAAATCTTAAATATATATAAAAAAAATCTCCTTACTCAAAATCAATCTAATTAAAATCTTAAACATATTTCTATTTCAAATAGATTAATATTCTATTTTAAGAAAAAATCTAATTAAAATCTTAAACATCTTTTTATTTCAAATGGATTAATATTTTATTTTAAGGAAATTTGATAGATAAATATAATGATTTTCTGGTGTTTGGAAAATTCAACTTTTAATTTTAAATTTTCGAAAATTTAAGGAAGAGTAAATAATGAGCAAATATACATATATGCCATCTTCAATTGATCGAAGCATCTTTGAAAACCCATTTTAAGAAGTTTGGCATATTATTATGGTGGTTTCATGTCACACTTTAGCTTTACACGTAAGAAAATTGAAAACCCGTTTTAAGAAGTTTGGCATATTATTATGGTGGTTTCATGTTACACTTTAGGAAAATTGAAAAACATTTTAAAAAGTTTGGCACATTATTATACTGGTTTCATGTCACACTTTAACTTTACATGCAAGAAAATTAAAATTAACAAGGTTGTGTGGCAGCGCAATTTCTATCAAGGAGGTTAGAAAATAAATTGTGGAAAATGAGGTCGAATTGTAAATGAAACGAAGTGTTTGGTGCAAAATGTATATCACGGAAGATAGTGCAAAAGTAAATGACGGTCGGCAGGCACAACAACATCTAATTTTTGAAAGTATATAGCAAACCTATTTTTTTTGAAAGTATATAACAAAGTAAAAAATTTGTTGATAGTGCAAGATTAAATTTGGAAATTTAAATGCATTTTCCATATGGACTGGTGACAGATAAAAATATATGATTAGATAAAATTAATAGGAGATAAGTAACATAAAAATTTAAATGCATTTGTGAACATGGGGTATATGTAAATGACACTTGCATTGTTGAACGCCATTTATTTTGAAATATATAAAAAAAGAAAAGTGTGTAACATATAAAAGAGTAGATGCATTTGCCATACAGACTGCTGAAGGATAATAATAAAAGTCTAACATATTAAAAAAACAAATGCATTTGTTATACGGAATGCGGGAAGATAATAATAGAGTCTGTAACATATAAAAATTTAAATGCATTTTTTATTTCAAGTATGTCAAAAAATGAAAGTTTGTTACATACTACTGCAAATTTTGAAATATACCAAAAAATTAAAGTCTCTTACATATAAACCGGAATTTCAATGCGTTTTTCATGTAGACTGGGATTGGGGCTCTCGTAGACCATTAGAGAAATATGTACAAGAAACATGATTGTGGAAATAATATAGAGTGCAATAGCTGCAAAAGAAAATAAATGGAAAGGTATAAGTGTTTGCCTATACATCTGTATTCAAGAAAGTGGAATAACCGGGCTGAGAAACAAAGAAATATGTGATGACTAAACTTATAGTGAGGGTACATATGAGCGCTTTGGCTATTTGCTTGCGGCTGCCGTTTCATTGATGTCGGCGATGACTGCGGTTTCAAGGATGTTCTCCACGACTGTTGAAATGTCGGGAACTGCCTTTTGTCTTTCGTTGGTGGTCTATTTCAATTGCCTTTCGACCCATTCTTCAATGTATCTTCTCATTGGGGCGATGTTGATCTCATTTCGGATTTTGATGTTGAAAACTTCGTTTTCTAATTCTTGGAATTCGATAGAAAGATTAGAGAGAGCCTGATGAATTTCCTCATTCTGTACTGCATATTTGACTAGCCAGTCATGGACGTGAGCTTGATCAAATTGAAGGATGTTGTAAAACTTTTCCAGAGACAAGGTATTCAACATAGCAACCTGTTTATTGAACTCATGCCTGGTTAAGGGCAAGGAGTTTTCAATTAAGAGGGGGTCTTGGAATTTGTTGGTTTTTCCTGCAAGTCTATATTTGACAACTTTGTGAATAATTTATCTTTCTTCGCTATGGCTTGTTCACATGACTGAACAATGAGACGTAGGTTCTTTACTTTTTGTTTCCAACATGCATTCAATTGGCCGATCCAGTTTTTGAATGGAAGATCTTCTTCTCTTCTTTTTGTTTTTGTCATATTGTTGACAATATTGCCAAAAGGGATGACTGTTTTTAAAATTCTTCATCTTTTAATTTGGCTTGCAAAAGCTCGAGCAAGCTATGTGCCCTGGTTCCAAGGGAAGCGATGGTTTGAGATATTTTCCACACCTGGGTAACCAGTTCCATTCTTTTTTTGATATTGTTCTCCACATATCCTTTACAGGATGCGAGCAGGGTGGAGGATGCTTTTACATTGGGTGCAGGGGTGCCAAGCATTGCTATTGCCAAAGGATCGACAAGCAATGGCATAAGAATGAAAGCATCTTCCAATTCCTTGACTCGATCCTTCAGTTTGACATTCTGGATCTCGATGCGTCCAATGGAATCATGAAGTGCTTCTCCAATCATGGTGTGAAGTTGATAGATTTGGGACGGTCGCATATTGGCAACGTCAACCTCTGAACGAGATTTTCCTTTGATATTTTTAACATTTGTTTTCTCAAATAGCAATCTTTTGTTCCAACTATCAAAAACAACACTTTGGAACACGAATGATTCATCTTCGTAAAATTTTTGGGTAACGGATACGTCCATTGGAAGGCTATGGTGGATGTCGTCTTGGGACTGATCAAGGAAGGGGAACATGGCATCCAGATCAGTGTTAAATTCTATGTTCTGACTCTGAATTTCCAGCTCTTCTGCCTGACCCACATTTTTTTTTCTCTTCTTCTCTACTGGAAGCTTGTGAGAACTATCAATTTTAGAGTGAGGAGGGTCATTATCTCCTCCTTTGTTTGAAGAACTCTGGGTTTCTTTATTGCTGTGATTAGCTGTTGGAGCGATGCTCTGGGTTGTCATACTTTTTGGAGTGGTATTTGTGGTTTGAACACTCTTTTCACTAGGGCCTTTCCCCTGTTGCGTGTACAATTTGGTGGAGCTTTGCACTGTCTCTACGTCGCCGGTATCAGAGGTAGGACCGTCACTGTCTCTGTTTTTGGGCAGGTGTTTATTAACAAAACAATCGTTGAGGCCAAGTGATTGTAAATGTTGTCTAAAAATATTATAGGGGTCAAATCCTCTTATGTATTCAACATATATGAGGTTGGAGATGCTAAAATGTGCTGCGAAATTGTCAATTTTGTTGACGTTTTTCAAGACGAACTCCCCTATTTTCCAAGGCAGAGGAATGAACTATTTTTTTTTCTTCCTTTGGAACAGATGGAACCAGTAGCTGTATTAATGTGCTACTTCTTCAATAAAAATTATGTCCTTAACGTGAAATGGAAGGAGAGCAGGTTGTTCCGTGGAGCCAAAAATTCTTATGACAGTGTAATTATCCAAATGTTGGAGTGTCCCCTTATTGTCCAAAAAACTAGTTGCCTATTCAGATATGCGGGGAGCATTTTCTCCTAACAACAAAAGTATGAAAACAGACAGGACGCCATTAAAAACCTCATAAAAACAGTGGGAAGCTTTGTGCTTCTACAAGGCTTGGTACCAGAACATTACTGGGTAGAATTCACAGTTGACTTTTTGGACAGAAACAATTGTGGAAATTGACAGGAATGTGCTATTGCAAAAACTAAATAGGATGACATATAAAATTTATTTTCCCTTTTGTAGCTTGAAAATTGGGAAGATATTTCATGGGAAATTAACTTTCCCTAATAAAAAAGGGCTTGTTCGTTGACTATGAAATACAAAATATAAAGAGCCACGCGGGAAACAGTACCTGTGGACTCCTGTCCCGTTATTCTTGTAAACAGCCAGGCGATTTCCATAAATGGATTTCTAAATGAACTAACCTGCATACTTGTAATATCTTCAGGAACTAGATTCGGCCTTTCCAAAAAATGGGGCAAGAGGTCCAATCTGTTATTATTCTTTGCTAGGAACTGTGTGCAATCTTCTCCTTTGAATGTCAACGTTGGCTTGGGAAATTTCAGCATCTGGTGGAAGGCCTGAGGTGACAAAGAAAAAAAAGAGTCATCATGCAGTGGAATAATTCTTTTCTCTGCAATAAATTTATCGGTGCACCAAGAGACCAGGTCCTTACAATCAAAAACCTTAGGGACACAGCCTGCATGAGCAATCCCGGAGGTCCAAATTACTTGGTTCTCTGTGGTAGGGATTGATTAATAAGAAAATGCCCTGGACCAGTGGAAGTTCTGGTCCTCATGCCCAAAGGTGTTCACTGTATCTCCACAGAACTGGTGCCGAGCTGATGCCATAGGTTTATGAGAAGGTTTCTTTGCTGCAGATGATGGTTTAAATGAATTGTTAGAGCGAATAATGTAACTTTTTGCTAAATCTTGGTTAAATGCTTGTGAATGGGAAAGCTCCTCGAGCCTTTCGTTGATTAATGACAACCTGTATTGGTGGTGCATGATGAACTGTTAGTAGTAAAATTTATTTATTGCATATTTAGAAATGTGAATGTGGTGGGTACGACGAAGAGAAATTAAGGAATGGAGGTTTCGTGAACGTGCGAAGGGCACGCCGTGTGAACGAGATTTCATGATTTTGAAATGGACACTTGCAAGGGATAATATAATCCGCTCCCAAATTTTGGTTTAATGCGCATGAATACGAGATGTCCTTGAGCCTTTCACCCATCAAAGACAATATATACAGTTTCTGCACGATGACTTGTTAGAATTAAATGCCAATAATTCCATATTTAGAAACAAGATATATATATATATATATATATATATATATATATATATATATATATATATAACTTTTTTATTTTCTTTTATTATAGACAAGTGCAAAGGTGACAGAGAGGGAAGAGAGAAAGGAAAGAATGGCAAGCTCTGAAAAGAGGTCGGATGAGATTCAAAAAAGAGTTACGGGGATAGTCAAGACAACCGAGTTTTGCACGATGAAATTTCATGTTTCAGAATTTTTGAGTGCAAAATGTGTAAAACGGAAGAGATCATGATGGGGCAGTTGAGTGACCGGTTTGTATATTTGCGGAATTCCTTCAAAGTGGCTAAGTATGGAACATGGAAATTGCTAATTGCATACGTGGCAATAAGATCTTATATATAATTTCCAACTACTAATTGCAAAGGGGCGTGGATATAGGAAACAACGTTTATGAACTGGATATTTCTTCAACTTGCCAAACCGAAAATTCGCCAAAGAAATTTGAACAAATGGTGAAGTATGGAAAGTGGATAGACGGGCTTCAAAATGGGGTGACAATAGTTCCACTAAATATGCGAGGACTCAATGGTTAAATTGTATTTCTCGAAAGTTTTCAGTGCAAAAATGTGCAGCACAAAAAATGGCATGATAGGTGGATCGTAATACGGAAAAGTGTATGATCTAAGAATGGTTGCAATTTTGAATATCTGTCAATTTGTATATACTGGATCTCTGAATGCTGTTTGGAGGCCATTAAAAAGTAGAATTGCAATGTTGACCCGACCATCACGCAAGTCCGCCTGTCAATTTGTATATGGCGAAACTCTGGGTGCCAGTTGTGGAACAGGTAAAAGTAGATGGTCAATTTAAAGAAAGGGGAAGTGGTCGTTGGAAACGCAAATGCGTGAATCCACGAAGCTGCAGAGCAATGCATTGTCGGGAGAAAAATGATTAAGTAACCAAGAAGAGAAACTAGAGGGAATAAAAGAGTAGGAAAATAGAGAGGCAGAAGGCAGTTTTCGTAAGCTCGAATTGGTTTCAAAGAAGCGCCATCGTTGCAAAACCATGATACACTAATTGTCAGCAAATGTGTTGTTGAAGATTACATTTTATTGCAACGTATGCCTGCAACTATGTTCTTGATACATTATTCCATGACTGTAACATATCAACTTAACCACTAAATTTCCTTTTCTACTAATTGCTGGCAAATTCTTTGTGGAAGATTAGATTATATTGGAATGTGTGCGTGTAACTGTGTTCTTGATACATTCTACCATTAGTGCAACATATTGACTCAAGTATTAAACTTATTGCATTATGGGCTGTTAGCATTAAAACTTAATAATTGCTTGTCTAGAAACAAGAATAACGATTTTGCTGCAACATTGTACATTGGTATTAATAAACACAAGATCGAAGAAGTACTATAGCACCAAACCATTGCAATTAGAACATGTGTTAAACCTAGAAAAGAGGTAGCAACGAAGAGTGCAAGGGATTTTTTTTTTAATAGCAAATCCATTTAAAATAAAAAAATAAGAAAAACACTGAGTACTGTACATCTATGCTTAGAAATTGGACCCAGTTCTTCGGGGAAAAACATTGAAGGTATCTGCGAAAAACACAGGCACAGGTTCTGCAGTATGCAAGATCCTTGGAGTTTTCTTGTCGATGAATCATCCTCTGCTGAAATTGATATTTTTCAGAAGCTTTTCCTCAAAAAGAACATGAAAATGGTTGCAGGGAAAGTGGAATAGCCCTTAGATGAAACAACCTCTGCATAGTCCAAAAAAATTCAGTAGCACAACTTGCACGTGCAATTGCAGAGGCCCAAATTAGTCCATTATGGGCAGAAGGAGATGACTAGTAGGAAAATGCGTGGCGGGAGCGAGAGTTTTGGACCTAATGCTCGAAAATGTTAAACAATATTTTTTTGGCTTGAAATATATCTCTGGGAGCATCAACATATAATTTCTTTACAGTGAAACTCTTCCGCCCAGAACAGAGTAATTTGGAACTTTGGAATTCCTACTTTCATGGTGCAAAGTGGCTGTTGCGTTCACCGTTAGTTTCTTTTCTGAAACTCCTTTTGGTGTTGTCATGACTGCGATCACCGATCCGGGAAGGTCCGTTCGTTATGGTTGATTTCAATTTGGGCACAGGAGTGGGAAGATTCTCTGCATTTCCATCATCCATTGTCGTATCATCGTCCATCGGATCATATTCTTCCGTCTCGGAATTCAGGGCATCAACTTCTGCGATAGCAATGAATGAAACTAGGCAGGTTCTCTGACCAACCAAGGTTGTGATGGAATTTTTTGGCTTGAAATATATCTCTCGGTGTACCAAGGGAACATCTCCTTTTTTGCTCCTGGGTGGAGGGAGATGAATAGTAAGAATATGCCCTAGAATAGTGGAACCTCTGGCCATTATGCCCCAATGTGTTTACTATGTGTGGAGAGAACTGCTGCCAGAAGTTATTTAGAATTTTCGTTTGGTCGAGACGATGTTTGAAACGAAAATCGAGGAGGGATAATATAAGCCTCCACAAATTATGGTTTAATGTGTATCAATGGAATATATTCTCGAGCCTTTTGTTGATTAATGACAATTTCTAGGGTTCGTGTGGAATGAGCTATGACCATCACAACTCACTAATTGCACAATTAGAAAAAAGTGTGAACGTGACGGTGACGACGAAAAGAGATTAAGAATCAAAAATTTCTTAAAAGCACCAACCCGTCGGCGCACAAAAAAAAAAGATTGCGTGGCCTTTGAAATGAATACTTGGAAACGATAACATGCTTGTGGGCAAATCTTAGTTTAATTCGTACTAATGACAAATCTTCTCCGGACTTCCGGACATTAATGAAATTTTTAACAGTTGCTGTAGGATAACTACTAGCATTAAAGCTTAATTATTGCATATCTGGAAACAAGTATGAAGGCAACAACAATGGAGAAACCGATTCCAGGAAATACCAAAGTATGAAAAGTGGTCGGGCGAAGATATACCGAGGGCACGTGAAGGGCCGATGGTTCTCGGCCTGGTGGGCTGAAAATTGAGCCTCTATTGTTCCGTGTCCTACGAATAGCACCTACACTTTCGTGATATACAAATTGACAAGCGAACATGCGGGTTGGTTGGTTCAATATTGAATTTTTTTTGTCCTTAGCGATTCCGTATTAATTACATAATTAGCCACTTTTTTGTATCGGGGGTTCTTGGGCTGGCGGGCAAAAAAATGGGCATCTATTATTTCACGCTCTACAAATAGCACTGACAATTCCGCAATATACAAATTCAGAACCTGAGCTGCGCTAAATTATTACTGTTAAATATTTATATTGCAGAATTAAATTATACGAGAAAGTTTTCACAATCTAGTCGGCTGAGTGATATAAAAGTATTTCCACAAATGAGCAATATAAAAAAGAGTCATTTCATACTTAGGCACTTTTTTGATCGCGGGTTGGTGGCCTCGCGGGCTAAAAAAAGAGTGTCTATTGTTCTGTGTCCTACAAATAACACCCAGATTTCCGTGGTATTCAAATTGACAAGACCTACGGGCTACTTGGCTGAACATTGCATTTGATCGCGGGTTCGCGTCCTGGTGGGCTGAAAATTAAGTATCTATTGTTCCGTGTCCTACAAATAGCACCTACAGTTCCACGATATACAAATTCACACGCGGACTTGTGGACAATTTCTATATAAAGTATGGAATGAGATTTTATACAACATATGCAGATCCCTCATTCCCTACTTAGGCAGTTTTTGGATTGCGGGCTCGCGGTCTGGCGGGCTGAAAAGAGAGTCTCTATTGTTCCGTCTCCTACAAATAGCACCTAGAATTTCGCGATATACAAATTGATAGTGTTCTAGAACATATGCAGATCCCTCATTCTATACTTGGGCACTTTTTGGATCGCGGGTTCGCAACCTGGTGGGCTAAAAATTAAGTATCTATTGCTCCATGTCCTACAAATACTACCTAGACTTTCGTGTCCTACAAATAGCACCTAGACTTCGATGATATACAAATTCACACGCGGACTTGTGGACATATTCTATATAAAGTATGAAATGAGATTTTATATAGCATATGCGGATCCCTCATTCCATACTTAGGCAATTTTTGGATTGTGGGCTCGTGCCCTGGCAGGCTGAAAATAGAGTCTTTATTGTTCTGTCTCTTACAAATAGCATCCAGACTTCCACGATATACAAATTGATAGTGTTTTAGAACATATGCGGATCCCTCATTCCATACTTGAGCACTTTTTGGATCGCGGGTTCGCGACCTGGTGGGCTGAAAAATAAGTATCTATTGTTCAGTGTCCTACAAATAACACCTAGACTTCCGAGATATACAAATTTACATGCGGACTTTTGGACATAGTCTCTATATAAAGTATGGAATGAGATTTTATACAACATATGCAGATCCCTCATTCCATACTTAGGTAGTTTTTGGATCACGGGTTTGTGCGCCGAAAATAGTCTCTATTGTTCCGTCTCCTACAAATAGCACCCAGACTTTCGTGATATACAAATTGATAGGTGGACTTGGGATGGTTGGCTGAACATTGCACTTTTATTGTCCCGTAGCGATCCCGTATGAATTTCAAATTTAGCATTTTTTTTTATCGGGGGCTCTGGGGATGGCGAGCTGGAAATTGGGCATCTATTGTTCCGCGATTTACAAACACAATTTTCTAGAACATATGTTGATCCCTCATTCCATACTTCAACACTTTTTGGATTGCTGGTTTACGACCTGGCAGGTTGAAAATTAAGTATCTACTATTCCGTGTCCCAAAAATAACACCTAGACTTCCACGATATATAAATTGACATGCGCGCTTGTGGACATAGTCTGTAAATAAAGTATGGAATGAGATTTTATACAACATATGCAGAGATCTCGTATAAATTTCATATTTAGCGATCTTTTTTTATTGGGAGCTCTGGGGCTGGCGGGCTAAAAATTGGGCCTCTATTGTTCCACGTTGTACAAAAACATTGTTCTAGAACATATGCCGATCCCTCATTCCATACTTGGGCACTTTTTCGATCGCAGGTTCGCGACTTGGCAGGCTGAAAATTAAGTATCTATTGTTCTGTGTCCTACAAATATCACCTATATTTCCACGATATACAAGTTGACATGCGGACTTGTGGACATTGTCTCTATATAAACTATTGAATGAGATTTTATACAACATATGCGGATCCCTCATTTCATACCTAGGCAGTTTTTGGTTTGCGGCCTGGCGGGTAAAAAATAGAGTCTCTATTGTTTTGTCTCCTACAAATAGCACCCAGAATTCTGCGATATACAAGTGGATAGGTGGACTCAGGCTGGTTGGCTAGACATTGTAGTTTTATTGTCCCGTAGTGATCCCGTATGAATTTCATATCTAGCGATTTTTTTTATCGGGTCTGTGGGGCTCACAGGCTGAAAATTGGGCCTCTATTGTTCCACATTCTACAAACACCAAGAACATCTCTGCGATTTACAATTTGACAAACAGACCTGTGGGCTGCGTGGCTCAACATTGCAGTTTTCATTGTTCCTTGTCCTTCGAATAACCCTCGGAGTTCCGTGATATACAGATTGGCAGATGGACATGAGGGTTGGTGGGTTCAAGTTTGCCATTGTTTACAGATACTAATCCCTATCAACTATATAACATATCTAAAAGCATTATTTTCAATACTAAATTAATAATAATAATTTTTGCTATTGCAGAATTTAATTAAACGAGAAAGTTTGTACAATATGGTCGGGCGACTGATATAAAAGTTTTCCGACAAACGAACAATACATAGTAAACATGTACTTTTAGAAAGTATGGACAATAGATTTTATAGAGCATATGCGGATCTCTCGTTCCATACTTGGGCACTTTTTGGATCGTGGGTTCTCGGCCTGGCGGGCTGAAATTTGAACCTCTTTTGTTCGGTGTCCTACAAATATCACCCAGACTTCCACGATACACAAATTGACAGGTGGACTTGTGGATTCCACGTCTGGCGGGTTCAAGATTGCAATTGTTTAGCAATGCTCATCCTATCTAGCTTCAGCTAAAAACATTATTTTCAGATACTAAAATATTAATATTAACTATTGTTTTTTTTTACAATAATGGTTATGAGGCTTTTAGTATTAATATCTCACTAAAGGCCTGTCAGTGGCCTTACAAACAATAGTTATGAAACAAATATTCTTGAGAATCCAGGAGAACGAGATTCCATTCAACAAAACCTAGATTGTAGGCATCCGATGTGGCCATCCCCTTACAAAATTTATGGAGTTAACAAGCCGTGATATGCTAATACAAAATAGAGAAGTAACAAACATAACAAGAGCAATAGACATAAAAAGAGAAACATCAATGATAAAGAAATAGCGACCTTCTGGAAACGTCAGGGGAGAGTCACAACTCCTCACTCGACCTTCGGAGTTTTGCCTTGTGCTTTGAGGAAGTCCTCGACCTTCTTTTCCAGCTGNAGCTCTTCACGAATTTCCTTCAACTCCTGTTTTAGCAACTCCCACCGGCTGTTTCCCATTTTCTGCAGCCGATTCTGCTTGATCTCTTGCTAACCAATGAGCCCCTGAATTTTGTCCAGTTCATTCTGGATCTGTTCCAATATTTATTCATAGGATTTGGAAAACCCAGAGCCAAAGCCCGATCCTGAGTCCATTGTCTACCTTTACCCTCCCGTTTGCACTTATGTTCCTCTGTTCTTTCCCATATGCACCTCGAACTTTCCCGTCTGCACTTCTGATCTTCCAGCAGAATGATCGCTTGGGATAGGGTTCCTTGGAGGGGAGATGCCAGATATATGGTGAGCCTCCTTCAAAATCCCGTGACTCCTTGGGATTCCTTGAGAGATGCTAGACCTGAACCTCTGAAAACCACCTTGGATTCCTCAAAGAGGAGGACAGAGATTGGAGGCCCTTGGATTCCTGACGGAAGAAGATCTCTGCCACTGTACCGCAAACTCCTTCATGCGTTCCTGGGCCATGTGACTGCACAATAGAAATATCCTTACCTGAGTGATACGATGCCTCAGATTCCTAATTGAGCCTGATCGTGCATATTCTTTTATTGACTGGTCTCAGCCTACCTTGCGAAAGGACCTGACTTCTATGGGATGGGGCAAAAACTTTCGTCCCCATTAACAATGATCACTCCCTTTCTCAGGGAGGCACCCACATTTGCTTCATGATCCGCCAACTGGTTTAGATTCCTTAGGACGTGAAAGAACTTAATTTCATCAAATTCAGCTACCTTATTGTTGATTTTTGTGTAATAATGGGCTAAGAGGAAGTTGTTCGACCTCTTTTTCTGGGAGAGAGCTTGGATGATGACTTTGGAATCTCTAATCATTGCCAATTTTGAGATGGAAATTCCTCTCACCTGGGATAGCCCTTGCCAGAGAGATAAAATTTTGGCAATGTTGTTGGAGCTGTGGCCGAGCCCCCAGGCATAGGATAGAATAATCATGCCAGTAAGGTCTAGCAGGACCCCTCCTCCTCCCACTTTTCCAGGGTTCCCTTTCGAGGCCCCATCCACTAACAGAATATGCTTTTCCAAGGAGGATCTCCACTTTATAAATTCCTGCTCTTCCAACCTGATTTCCCAGGGAGAGGAGTGCACTGATTGCTTCTTGGATCTGGTAATAAGACCAAGATCGATATCGTAGAACCATTTGTGGTCGGCTTGATCTGGGGTAGTTTCATTAGTAAGAGAAGCTCTTGAAGCCACCAGCTCCTCCACTAGAACTTTGATTTTGATTGCTACTTGGGAGGCCGTCCCAGAGGTGTTCCTGAAGATCCTGTTATTTCTTTTCAACCATAGCTTCCAATAAATAATTTTAGGTATCCACATCCAACAATGTTTAGCAGGTTCATATTGGAAAGGGGGAAGGGCACAAGCTCCAGCCAAGAGAAGAACATGGTAGAGATAGAAGGAGGGAGGATAAGTTTAAGATGGCCTAGCACAATATGCCAGAGTTCCACGGAGAATGAGCAGTGGATGAAAAGATGATCAGTCATTTCTTCATTGCAGGCACAAAGAGGACATCTAGAAGGGCCTTCCCACCCTCTCTTTTTTAGGTTGTCACTGGTGAGGATGATCTTGTGTAGAAGGGTCCAGTATAAGAAATCAATTTTGGGGAGAGAGGGGTGGCTCCAGAGGCTTTTCCACTGGGAAGGATTAGGGGGCACCCAGGGAATGGCTAAGATGGCTGAGTAGCCTGCAACAACTGTGTATTTTCATGAGGAGGGCCCCCACCCTCTCTTATCTTTCTTTATGGCTGAGATAGGGGATATTCCTTGAAGGGCTTCCAAGAGGGAGGCAACTTCCTCTTTCAGGTTCAGAGGGGAGACCCCAAGGTCCCAGTTTTCCCATGATCTATGGTCATCCTGGTTCCAAGCTGAGATATCCCACAGGGTGTCCATATTTTTTGACTGGAGCCAATTCTTGATATTTTCCAAGCAATCCACCTGATCCAGAGGTGGGTTCCCTAGAATAGAGTCTTCCTAGATTTTGATTTTCTTTCCATTCCCGGGGATCCAGTAGAGCTTAGAGATGAGAATCTCTCTAGATTTGAAGAAGAGATTGAAAATAGGGGACCCTTTCATAGTCAGAGGAGGTCGGTCGAGACATCTCTCTTTGTGCCCTAGAAAGTATTTTTTTTGAAGAGCTTTTGTAATCCAGGAGGTTTTTCCATTTATCATGCTCCACAGAATTTTGCCTTCCATGGCCATGTTTTGCATGGCTACGTCTATGATCTGAAGGCATCCTTCTCTTTTGGGAGCTTTGAGTTTATCCCAACTTACTAGGTGGATTTTCCTCTCACCATTTTCCCCTCCTCCCCAAAGGAATCTTCTCAAGAGCATGTCAATTTGGTTCACAATGGATTTGGGGGCCAGCAGAGTGGAGGCTTGATAGATCAGGATGGAGGCAAGGACCGAGTTGAGAAGCACTACTTTTCCTACTTTGTTCAACTAGGAGGCTCCCCAAGCTTGAATTTTGGCTTTGATTTTGTCCAGCAGAGGTAACCAGAGGCTATTCCTGGGGGCATCTTTGACAAGGGGAATTCCTAGGTAATTAATTGAATCCCATGCCGAGGATCCATCCATGTCTAGGGTCCTAGGAATATCAAGCATTTACCTAGGTGTGTAGTTCCACCCGTAAATTTTTCTTTTTCTATGGCTTATTTCACTGCCAGAGATCTCTTTATAGGCATCAAGCTCTTCTTTAAAATTTTTTGCAGGTCTGAGATTAGCAAGACCAATCAAGAGAGTGTCATCAACAAATTAGGCGTGGTTGATATTCTTGACTCTGGGTGTTATGTTCAAGCCCAAGAGGGATCTTTTCTGGAGGCACCTGTTCAATTGGAAACTTAGAATAGAGGCTTGGATGGCGTAGAGAAAGGGGGACAGGGGGTAGCCTTACCTTATCCCCCTAGACACTTGGAAGAAGGAAACTGATCTTCCATTAACCAAGGGCGCTATCCAGGGACCCAAAATGAAAGCCTTAACCCATCGAATCACCTGATGGCGGAAGCCTAGCTTGGACATAACAAAAAACATAAATTCATGGCGAACCCAATCAAAAGCATTAGCAAGGTCAAGTTTAACAATCATACCTTTCTCTTTTCTTTGGCAGCTGGAGTGAATTGCCTCTTGGACCATAATTAAATTATCTTGGATATGTCTTCCCTTGACAAACCCCCCTTGATTCTCCGGAATTAACTTGGGGAGGACTTTCTTAATTCTGTTGGTGATAACTTTAGTGATGATCTTGTAGCCTGTATTGCACAACGAGATCGACCTAAACCTGGAGAAGTTCTGGGATCCTTTCTCTTTAGGGGTGAGCACAAGAAAGGAGGAATTTGTGCTGCCTCCTAGCTTGGAACAAAGTTGGTATTTTTTAACCATTCTGGTGAGGTCCTTTTGGATGATGTCCCAGCAGGTGATGTAAAATCTGGCCGTGAAATCATTAGGCCCTGGTGCTTTGTCGGGATCCATTCCACATAGCCCTCTTCTTATTTCTTTGGTGGTAATAGGGGTCGTCATCATGAGATTGTCCCCTTCATCAACCGGATTCGACACTAAGGAGAGCGGATAGATGTTGGGGTTTGGGGCCTCTCTATTCTCCTCCTTGAATAGCTCTTTGAAGAAGGAATGGGCTGCCTGCTTTATGTCTTCAAAGTTCATTATTGTTTGGCCATGGAATTGGATTTCTTTGATGGCGTTAAAGTTTCTTCGGGCCTTTGCCTACTTGTGGAAGAAGGATGTGTTCTTATCCCTTGCTTGAATCCATAGGCTTCTTGACTGAACTCTCCAGTACTCTTCTTCCCTCCTCAGGGCTCTATGAAGAGATTTTTGAAGCTCAACTTCCCAGGCTAGTAATTTTGTAGTAATCAACCCGCTTTCCATTGCTATTTGATGGTTCCCCAAGTTTCTCTAGGCCTTTTTCCTTTTAGCCATGGGGGAATTGAGGTTCTTGGCCCAGGTCTTGAGATCTCCTTTGAGCCTTCTGAGTTTTTCTTCCCAAACATAGAAAGGGGAGCCAGAGACATTCTTATTCCAAGACTCAGCGACAATCTCCATGAAGCCATCCGTGCTGGCCCACAATGGAGTGGACCAGAATGGGATCGGACCAAGGTTTTCCCCTGAGGAAAGGGTGAGGGATATTGGCTTATGGTCAGAGGTGAAGGCCGGGAGAATTTCAGAGGAGGCGAAAAGACCAAGGGTCAGGAAGGAGCCAAAGACATTCTTATTCTAAGACTCAGTGACAATCTCCATGAAGCCATCCGTGTTGGCCCACAATGGACTGAACCGAAACGGGATCGGCCCAAGGTTTTCTCCAGAGGAAAGGGTGAGGGATATTGGCTTATGGTCAGAGGTGAAGGCCAGGAGAATTTCAGAGGAGGTGAAAAGACCAAGGGTCAGGAAGGAGGATTGAACTAGGAATCTATCTAGACGGGCCACTATGTGGCCTGGCCCAATTCTTTTGTTTGTCCAGGTGAATCTCCCTCTGCTAGGTTTAATATCTTCCAGATCCTAGTCTATAATGAGGTCTTCCACCCATTCCCTGGCAGGATCTCTAACAGGCGTTCCACCTTTTTTCTCAGACAGAGCCAAGGTAACATTCAGATCCCCGGTTATGACAATATTTTATAGGGGGTTTAAGCACAAATAGTTATTCAGGGTGTCCCAACATTCTTTCTTTTTAGACAACAAAATTGGAGCATAAAGGTTAAATAGACTTACATTGTGGCCGGAGTCTTTGTGGAGCAACTTTTTGAAGAGCCAGTGGGTTGTATTTTCTTCTTCTAATAGCTCCAGAGTTGAGGTGTTCCAGAAGGTGGCTAAGCCCCCAGAGGTTCCTTTGGCGCTTACTTTTCTGCCAGCTCCCTTTTTTCAGAAAGTTTTGCTTGCTTGGAGGGTTTCAAACTCCTCCATTTTCATCTCCTAGATCAAAAGGATTTTAGGATTTGACATTCAAACTAGATCTTTAATAGCTTCTTCTTTTGATTTGCTGCCCAGTCCTTTGCAATTCCATGAGACGTACTGCAACAAGAACTTGTGGGGGG
>SNQJ01S0018060.1:136202-170311 GCA_010110895.2 Picea sitchensis | reverse complement strand
GGTTGAGGAAGAGGGCTGACCTGTTTCCTCCTCGAGACGTTTCTCTCTAGGTTTTTGAGCTATTTTGTTTCTCTTTACCTTTTTCCAACCTTCAGTATCTTCTTTATCTGGTGTTTGGGCCTTTGGACAATTCCTCTAAAAGTGACCATGTTCCTGACAATTTATGCACTTAAATGGGAGGTGTTCATAATCAACTTTATGGTAGTAGGACCAGGAACCGAACAATAGTTTCACGCCTCTGGAATCTTGAATTCCAGGTCTACTTCAATGCAGATCCTTGCACATGTGTAGTTGACCTTGGTGTCGGCTTTGTCTATGAAACGCCCAATCCCATTCCCGATCTTCTGCAACGACTCATAGCTCCAACAATGTACAGGGAGGTTTGGCAGCCGTACCCATACTGGAACTTCCTTAGGAAAGTCTACATTGGGATCAAAATCAGGGGTCCAATGGTTCAGTTATAACCCTTGTGTACCCATGAAATACGACCCACTTTTGAAGATGAGATCTTTGTCTTCTTTGTCAATGAATTCGAAAATGAAAAAGCCTCTTCCTACTGGGTAGCAGGTAACCCCATGCTTGAGATGGGGCTTCTAGTTTCTTTGAATCCAATCGTCCATGGTTTTTGTAGAGGGCCAAAGCCCCATGAATTAACCAACCAGACCTCTCTCAGTCAAAGCCAACGCAATTTTGACCGGTTGGGTCTCCGAGAGGGTGATTTCAGGGATCTCTTCAAGCTTTTTGATGAATTTCGGGACAGAAGGGGGGGAAGTCCTCTTAACTCCATTGCTAATGAGCCTCTGGAAGGCATATTCATCTTAATTCGGAGGGGGAGGGGTTGCATCCCCACCCCCAGGGGCACCCATTACAGCCGCTTGACACACGAGCTCTCCACCAGAACCCTAGCACTCCACCTAAACCCTAACAATCCCAATGCTCCGATGATAATGCATATGTTAAGTGTTTAGAGAAATACCGATTTGCGCCCAATATCAACTATTGTTATTGTACAAGTGAATTACATTAAATTATTAAAGGATGTTAAATCGCTTATTTAAAAAAAAATGAAGGAAACATATATATATATTTTTTTTTGTAAAATTCTATCACCGCAAGCATAACGAGGACCAATTTGAAGTTTAAGGCCCTCTTGTTCATATGATAGCAAAATTTCACTCCACACAATATATATTCATTGATTTCAAATTATTCCAGGATATTAATTTTACCAATTTCATCGAATAAGAAAAAATTGCGAAACAATGATCAATTTGAATTTTAAGAGCCTCTTGTTGGTATGATAGGATAGTTGCACTCCGCACACTATATATTCGTTGATTTCAAATTATTTCACAACAATAATTTGACCAAGTTCATTGATCAAGGAAATTTTCCAAAACAAGTCACATAGTACATTTGCGTCACAGCGCCATATAAATTATCAGGGGGATCTGTGTGCCAGCTGGCCAAAAAAATTCAATTATATTGTTCTGTGTCCTCCAAAGAAGAGTTGGAGTTCCACGGTATACAAATTGACAGACAAACCAGATAACAAAGAACCAACCATACTTTAAACAACCCAGAAGAAAGTTCCCAGAAGGTTGCATTGAGAAGAACCCATCGACCTTTGCACCAAACAATTTGATATACAAAGAAAAGATGTCGGAGTATTCATTTTCTCTTGAAACGAACATTCATCTAGATGTTGAAAAAATATTACAGAGACATGAGGGATTTTCGTTTCCTCCCAAAGTTTGATTTAATTTATTTTTTTCCCTTCTTCAGCCGATATGAAAAATTGAATTGTCCTCATTTAAGGTGAATTTTCTCTGTATCCGAAGCTGCCGCAACATATAGACACTGCTTGCCTTTTTCTGTAGATAGGTTTCATACGACAACTCTGCCAATTCTGGAAGCACATTTTGTAACAAAGGATGCCTAACTGAACACTGCACAATTGTGTTGCCCACGGTTCGGATAACGCCATTGATGCAATGTCCATAAATATATGGACTTTTTTCACCGCATCGCAGACAATCAATCGTATCATCACTTATCAAAGTGGAGGTAGAAGCAACATAATGGAATTTTGCACATACATGCTCAAAGGGGGTCGAGTATAGATTGGTTGTAACTAAAATACCTTCAACCTGGAAACGCGAGCAAAGGGATTAATACATTGAACAATATAATACACAACTACATCCCCCCCTCCCCTTTAAAACAAAAAATAAAAAGTAAACAGGTGCAAAAATTTGGTTAAGGATATTTCTATAAGCAAAGTGAGGATGATTTTGTGGATGTATATGCACAACAATTGTAGAGCTATCTAGTTTCTCCAGATCCTCTACCATATCTGCTCGCAACTCTGTTACAAACGTTGCCTAGGTTGTCCGAAATATCCTTTCTCTAACATCCTTCTTCTTTGTTATATTTTTGAACAACATAAGTGGAATCTACCCTTTATGCAATTGTTGTTCCATTGACGAAAACAAATCTGAATACGTATCGAACAATTGTAGCTGCAACATGGAACAGTGCAATATTTGTGTAACTTATTCGACATATATGCAGACGCTAAAGTTAACAACAAAACTGAATATGAAATGCGGTACCATTTCCTTGTCGCTGTTCGACTCTCCATCCTTTATATGGAGAATGTGTTGCGACCCAAATTTTCTCGCCAGTGTCACAACAAACCCAATCATTCCGATTGGGTAAATATCAGTGCTCTGTGCAAGCTGCTTGATAGTCGAGTCTGGGAGGAAGCGATATTCTGAACAAACAACATGGATTTTTTCCACAATGCTTGCTTCGTTGAGAAAAATAATTCGATCGCAATCACCACGGTCATATACTATTTTGGGCAATACATTAAAATTTGTAATGGATATCCCATTACATGACAATATCTTTTCTGCATGTTTCTGGACAAGTTGTGGAGGAACAGTCAGTGTGACTGTCATCATGGCATCCTTGTTTGTCATATTAGCATGCATAATGGATCTACTTTTGTTTGCCTTGTCCAAGTAGGTGGTATAGACAACCATTATGTCCCCGACTAACAGTTCTCTAGTTTGGTGACTGTTTAAGCCCTCTATTGACAGTACTTTGGATGTCACAAATCTAGACTTGATGACATTTTTTGAACAGGAAAACTAAAGTGAATGGTAGTGTGCTACAAGTACATGAATAATATTGATGAACTATGGAGCCATAGTTTCACAACCACACCTCTTGGTTTGCGGAACATGCATCACGTTTGGTGTTTCTCTTGTACTTGTTGATACTTCTTGCGAGATGGAAACCATGTATTGAAAGTGGCATCAACATATCCGCCATGCCATAGATGAATATACAACCCAGGAAATTCGTTTAGTAAACATAGTAAGAACACAACGTATGCATATTTACCTTTGGCCTTGTCGATCTGTCGATGTCTGGGATGCCTGACTGCTCATGGCTGTCTCACTAGTCCAACTTTTTCTGATGCAAGCATGTGCAAATGAACATCAAGACTAAACAAATATATGCATTGTATATTGTCCATCGGAAGGACCAAATAGCCATAAAACTGTATGCATCTTAATTTTTTAAATGGAGAATTTTTTAACAGTAAACAGGGCATGATCGCGGGTCACCATGGCCAATCTGTATATCGCAGACCCCCAGAAGCCATGGGAGAAATATTCAACCTGCCAACCTAACAACCGCAATCGAAAAAGTGGGTAACTATGGAATAAGGTAGAATCATGACCACATATGTCAGTCCGTTAGTCCACCAACTGGTGCACGAGGGAATTTTTGGAAACCACACTAAGCAGATGAATTAGAAAACAAAAGGGATAATAGAAAATGGAAAAAGTAGAAACAAGGAGCACAGAAAGGCCCATTACTGCGAATTCATCGTTTTCAAGTCTAATATTATATGCTCCCACCCAGTTTATATATTTAATTTACCAGCACACTTGGTATAACTTTTAGAAGATTGTACCATAGAACCCTCTACTGCTGCACAAAAGAATTCATCTCTCTGTCCAAGGAACCTGTTTTTTCCAAGGCAGCAATGTCGAAGATGCAATCGAGACGAAGGCAAGTTAGTATGAAAACAAACATCTAAAAGAAAAATAAAAAGGTCTATTTACCCTCCAAAGAGTCCTTCGTCCTGTCCAACGATTCTTTTTCTTTAAATGCAACAATGCAGCGCAAACACAACATACATAAACTAGCTTAGTATGCAGGAAGGAACGTATGTAACCAAGATAACTTACCATGTAGGAAGGCATGCAACTAGTTTAACACATATACATACCATAAATGAAATACAAAACATCACAATATGAAACAACAGTACAAGCATGCACCTTTCTATATCCTCTTCAGCCGATGCAGTCAAGACTCCCTCCTTTTCTCCAGCTACTCTGTTTGTTTCAATGTGGGAACCCACAAAATTCAATGAACATCAATGGAAGCTGGTATTCACTGGAGAACAAGCAATATGTAGATACAAAAAAACTGACTCAATGAACAGTTTACAAAGGCAGAAACATGAACTGTTGCTCTTCTCTATCCATGGCTGTAAACATCTATCTTTTTTTTCCTTGGCCAAAATATATTACAAGGCAGGAAATATCACACAATTTCATGGCCGCAACTAAACGATTTCTGGTTTTCCCTGGCAATTCATCCATATATGCCCTTTAACCATGTTCTTTATCCTATACATAGACTACTGTGCCCACGATACAAGTTCTCAGTTTTTCGTGGCAAACTACCTAGACATGCTTCCAGACATGAAAATACAATCTTGAAGAATATTTGTTGCACATATCGTATCTCAAGCACAACACAAATTGTATCATGCGCACACCATTCTATGTAGAGGAGAAAGAACATGTCATGTCATATCCGCACATATGACCATACATGGTCTATAAATTTAGGCTGCATACATATGCTTTATTCCAACAAAAAACAACGGATATTGTAACTTCACATGTAATCCTCCAACAATTTTGTATGCAACTATTTTCTTTCATGGCATGACTCGTTCACTAGGAAAATCTCACAGAATTACAGATAATGGCCTTTGCAAAAATGGAAAATAAAACAATTGCAGATTGACTGGTGGGTGCAGGGGATGAACATCGTAAAGCACCCCCAAAAAACAATAACAATCCAAAAAAAAAGAAAAAAGAAAAGCTCCAACCACCGCCGCTGCACCCCAACCCTACAAGGCCGAATCAAAGAAAAGAAAACGTTAAGGACCAAACCAACGAGAAAGCACAAAGAGGCTGAACTAGACCCCCAGGGCCCCAAAGCGCAAACCCTAGGCAAAGAAACAAAACCAGCAACCGAGGAACCAACGAACCAACAAAAGCCACCGACCCAGTGAACAACATATGTATCTCCAACAATTATGAAACTGCAGCCGAAGCAGAAAAGGAACCGAAAACATACAAGGAACATGTGACTACAAATAAGCAAACATTCTTACTTGCAAATGACAAACACTGAACAACAAACAAGGAATACAAAATGAAACTATGGCATCGAAACTTACTCCAAAATGATGAAATGCAGAAGCGCAGGTCGAATCACAAGCGAAAAAACAAAAACAACAACTGAGAAACCAACGAAGAAGAACCACTCACCGAACCAGTAAACAATTTATCTAGATTAAACGATTATGAGGATGAAACATGCAATGGGAACACTCGACAAACCAGCAAAGAAGAAGTAGTCACCGAACCAGTAGACAATGTATGTAACTTCAATGGCAGAACAAGGATGAAACATACAATGGCTATTGAACTGGCATGTACTCCGAGAACCGTATTTACATAAACATTTAAAACTCTTAGGATGTCTAAGGACCTCGCGGTATGCAAACATTTAAGTTTCCAGGGGTGTTGGTGGATGTCGCATCATGTAGACATTTACGCTGTCAGGCTTATTGAGGCATCCCAGAATAAGTGTCAATAAATTTCAAGAAATATACAAAGCTTGGATATGAAAACATTTCAATATGCTTAGTACATATCAAAACTGACAGATATATTCTAGTAGCAGAAAATGATAATACAAACATTCGAACTAATGGTAGCATTAATCGACCTTCAAGCAATATACAGGAAAAATATATGATTAAAACATACTGTCTACGAGAAAAAGTTTGGATATGTTGCCATATACTACATTGGGAATAGCGAAGCCGACAATAAGACCTCCAATCTCATAGCCAATCGGATCAATACATATATGTTACTTTTTAATATATAAAAATATATGCTTTTAATTCCATAGCTCCAACAATAGGTATTGTGCAAATATTTTTGGTCAAAGGACACACTAATATGAGTCAACGCTTTATCGATCACTATAGTCCCTCTATGCCTACGACAGGGACTAATAAAATGAGTTATCGCAATTACAGGTCAACTATAGCTTGACTTATGAATGAAAATTAATAAAATGAATTCATAACTTTAACTTTTCAAGTACAGTAAACTAAAGCAACCCTCTAAATAAAGTTATTTAATTAAATTCCGGAAGGATTTGGAAACCCTCTCCAAATTGCGACACCTTTAGAGATCGATGTGTCGGAATCTGGCAGCGTCTCCAAATCAATCGTGGCAATGTAAAAGATTGATATGTTAAAAGTTTGATTAAATTATGAAACGAATAAGGCTTTTCTTAGTAAGCATGGATTTTCTTTAGTAAACAGTAAGCAGTTTTCTTTAGTAATAATAATGAATTATTTTGAGAATGCAGTTTCCACAGTGAGTGATAATGTTGCAAAAAACTTTAGGATTAAAATTGTGTGGAGTTTTATGAAATGTTCAACTTTTCTATTGAACACTCCACCCACTGATAATAGCTAATAATAATTATCATAAATTATACTACTTTAAATAATAATGTAATGTGTAGAAAATATAAAGAATATTCTTTTATAAAAATATATCATAAACACTTCATATAAAAATTTCCAATGAAATGATTAACAATTCAAAAAATTCATGATCATATAAATATTTGTATTTATAGGGTTCTTATGTTCAAATTTAATGTAGATCAATAAATTTGAGGTTATGAACATAACTTTAGCATGAATCGTAGAAGACATCAGTAACATCATGTATAAAAGATGTAAAGGATATCCTTAATGAAGATATATATTTTTATATATTTTCATTAAAGATATATATCCTTAATAAAGATATGTGTTAGGTATAAAATATTTAAATGATATTTTTAAAGAAGGTATATATCTCAAACATATTTTTTTTCAAATAATCTTTCATCTTTTTCCTTAAATTCTTCCTTTCCCAAATCCTCTTTCCTCTTTCACTTTGTTTCCTTCTTTCTTATTATTTCTCTTCATCTCTTCTCCTCTTCCTCCTCTTTCTTTTTCTCATTGTCATTCTTTATCTTCCTCTTTTCTCCCTTCTCTTCCTTCTTTCTTCTTCTTCCTCCCTTCTCATTTATCTTCTCTTCCCTACCCCTTTTCCTCTCTTCTTCTCATTCCCTTAAACTTGAACAATACCTAAGGCTATATTTTGCATATGAAAGAGTTAAATTTTGAATGAAATAATGACATACATAATTATATCCTTAATATATACTATATATACTTGTTTATTATGAATTGTGTTATTTTATATGTCATTTATGTTCTAATTAGTTTTTACTAAGTTGTTAATTATGCATTCACCTTGTTATTATACCCTTTAGTACATTTATAGATTTATAGATATGAGTTTAGGTGGATTTGAATCTAGAGAACATCGATGACAAAAAAGTAAAGGTGAAAAGTAACCACCTATCACATATTTATTTTATTTTCAAGGAACAAATCATCGTGGATGGAGAGCCCTTCAAATTCTAATGAAATCAATCATTTATTACAACTAGAGGTAATTTTTATCTTTCTAAATGGATTTCTTCATTTTCTTAATATTTTTTCAAATTTAGGGAAAAATCATATTTGTATGTTATGACTCTATCTATTTAAGTATTCATTAATAGTGGTAGGTGTTTGTGTATTGTCTACTTATTGGAAATATTAATTATGGTGGTAGAGGACTTGCAACTTGTTGCATCAGAGGTAAATTCTAATTAATTTTTTCTTTTGAGAATTTAGTCCTTATTGTTAGTTGCAAATGTGTTAATTACTCTTTAATTGTATTCTTACAATGAACTTTATAACAAAAAGAAGAATAAGAAGATGATGGTGTGGCTTAGGATGATGACATATTAAGATCTATTCAATTTGACTCTAACCAATATTTCTAATTTGATTTGTGTATTGTTTTATAATTAAGCTTAACATTTTCCTGGGGTGGTAGTAGACCATTTGTTTACATTGAGAATATATATATTATGCACATGTACATAAGAATCTCATTTTCCATGGCATGGTTGTAGACCACTTGCTAAATGGATAAAAATGTCAAATGTGTATCAATTACTATGAATTTATAGATGTAGTTTTCTTTATCATGTGTATTAAAATATATTTATTGATTGGAACATGATTAAAATTGCTTAGAAAAATGATAATGAATATATTATTTACTAAAATTACTAATTAATTGACGATTCTTTAATGAAAAAAATAAAAATGTAACTCAAATTGTGAAAACGACTCAAAGTGTGGCTCAAAATGTAACACAAAATGCCAAAACAACTCAAAATGCGACGCAAAATGAAAAGAAACACTCAATAAAAAACTTGATGATGAGGAAAATAATGTTGCATCCAGAGAAAGAGGTTGATAAAGAACCAAAACAAGGGAAGACAATCTTCAAAATGAATTGCAAGATAGGAGGTAAGTGATGTGATTTGGTTGTTGATGGTGGTAATTCAATTTTTTTTTGTGTGTATTGAATTTGTTCATAAATTGAATTTGAAGCATACACCTCATTCAAATGCATATAGAGTGTCATGGTTACAAAAGGGACATAGAATCATTGCAAGAGAGTAGTGCTTGATTGCTTAGAATAATAGGGGTTATAATGATAGCATTTTTGTGATGTTTTTCTCATGGATACATGTTACATTTTGTTGGGAAGGATATGGTATTTTGATAGAAGAGTTGTGCATATTGGGAGAATAAATATCTACCAATTGGAGAAGGATGTGAAGAAATTTAAATTACATCCTTTGAATGAATAATATGACAAGGTTAGGAGAATGATGTTAAGTGCAGTCTTGGCATATGTGAAGGAAGCAGAGGAGCAAGAACCTGTGAAGTGATGGGCTGAAGAAAATTAAGAGTAGAGCATGATACTACACCAACAACACTTTCAAAGGAGAAGTAGATGTGAGGTTGTCATTACTATAATGTTTTTCTTTGTTGGTCTATGTTTGTAGGAAATACAATCAAGAAGTCAAAAGATGTGGCCATGAAAAATATAGCCACATAATAAGGAGAGGTTGACACCAAGAAGAATGGTATAATTTTGCAGTCAATGTAACAAGAATTTGGAATGGTGTTTGAGAGGGTGGAAGGGGAGGTAGTAAGCACCAATGGGTTAAAGGAGGTAGTGATGCAACACTTTGAACAAGAGTTGTAGAACATTGGTTAAAGGATAAAGGGTGGAGTATATGTAAAGCAGTGTTGTACCAAGAGTTTGAATGAGATGTTATGGATGTTAACAATAGAGATTAGGAGAGGAGGATGGCTATTTTGTATATTTTTTTCATTTACCTTTTGGGAAATATGCTCAATTTTTTTTTTAACTAGGGGATTATGATGTAGAATATCCTTGGGGATCGAGAAACCAAACATCAAACCAATTGTTTTAAAAATTCTGATTTAGTTATATAGTTTTATTTTATTTTATTTTTGAAGATCTATTAGTAATAGAGCTCAAAATCCTCATATGTATGTAAATAATCCATTAAAGGAAGGATCAAGACCTAAAAATGTTTTGAAAAATACTTTTAAAAGGTTACTAAGTATGAAAATATGGAGCAATGTAATTGAGTGGAGCCACCAGGTGGAGAAATAAAGAACAATATAGCATGATGTAGAGCCACTAGTGAAAACTAGAAGGATATGTGGAGTGGAAGGTAATCAATATGGGAAGTAAAAACTCTTCACTCCTCCTTCCACATGCATATAAGTTGAAGGTTGCATGGAGCTAGTTATGTAGAGTGGAAGGAAAACAAGACGAGAGGTCAAACCTCCACACTCCACATTCCTCATGAAGATAAGGTGAATTCCATTTGGATCTAGTGATGTGGAATGAGAGGAAAGTGAAGGGGAGTCAAACATCCACACTTCATATTTAGCATGCAGAGGTAAACTCAATGGAAAAGGACCAATTAAAATATGATGTGTGACATTCCAAATAGGTTGAAGCTCTCAAAGGTATGAGGGCCCAAGTAAGATTGCTACAGTTTCCTGTGGATTACTGGGATCCAGATAGCGAGAGATTCAACCTTGATTGACGACCATTAAGGATTTAATTCAAGGACATTTATTTCTTGACGGGGTTGTCGGGTCGGGGTGAGGTGGTCTACCTCAAAGCTCGGGGAGCTGGGAGCGATATGAAAATAGAGGAATACATAGACACTCATTGCATTGCAGGGACCGAGAAGGTCGTGAGCCAACTGCCCATTCGAGCGATAAACAATCTAAGCCTCAAGATTGTTGTCCTCATTTGAACACAGATCACAGGATCAACCTCTTTGCACCAGACATAGAGGATGCTTATGTTCTACACATTGGAGTGCTTGAGACCCATGGTGTACGACTGGTGCACCTCACTACTGGCTAACATGAAGAGACAATTGAAATAATGAAAACATGGTAGTAAAAGGAACTCCGGAGTCACTTCTATCTTGTGTATATTTTCTTCGAGTGGGTTCCAGGCTTGGGACCTAGAGTCGAGATTATTCCGCGTGGACCTTGTGATCCATCCATGACATGGTGGACTGAGGTGATGAGGCATAAGGGGGGAGGTAGGGTGTCAACACCCTACAACGACAAATTATTCTTCTAGTGGAGACTAAAGGTCATCACTTTGGATGACTACCCTTATGCAGGGATTGATTTCAAAGGGGATCCTGACATGCCATTACCACCAAGGACCACCTACAAAGACATAGGTATGTTAAATTTTTTTAAATATTTCATTTTTTTGTATTTTTTTATAAGGAGACAATTTTTTTTTTGAATGATGTTAAGTACTAATTAGACATGTATGTGATGCAGACGTAGGTGCATGACGGTTGGACGGACTTCCACGACATCGTCAGAGGCACCAGCGAGACGAGGAAACAAGAGGGGATGCATAGAGAGTCCTTCAAAACGTGCAAGGCAACCTATATCATTTGACGCAAAGTATTCTGATGGTTCAGGTGGAGGATATGTCAGAGGCTATGCAACGACAGGTGGTAGGCATGCCCCGTGCTTGGGTGTGACTCTTTCGACGTCTCACAAACGTCGTATTTTTATATCATGACACTCATACGACGCCACAGGTGTAGATGCCATGATTATTGTATGATCGATTGTATATGTATATTGAGGGTGTTAGCCCCAATTTTGTACTATAAACATCATAATGTTTGAAATATATATAAAAACATGGTTCTTCGAATTTAATTATGTTGCAATGTGTACATTGATGATAATGTTTTCTTTGCTTTAGTTATGTGACAAATTCCAATCTAAAACAAAATTAATACATGCATCGGATACATAATTAGAACTCCTAGGTATGTGATGATAAGTAATAAAATCAAACTTTCATTCCAAAAGTCGTACCCGCAGGAATCATCGAAGTAAATTAGGGTCACACACATGGTAAATTCCATTCAACTAACTTACTACTAACTGGGAGTCAAAGCGAACCTCCAAAGAGAGAATACCATGTGACATGGCATCGTGCAAAAGTTATATAAGTGTGCTATATTCAACCACATTATTCGTGGATGGCCCTAGGAAGATGCCACCTGAAGACACCAGTAGACCCTTGGGCAAGTAAACAACCCAAGCGACGAAAGCCAAGTTCCCTGCATGATGACTGACCCTGTCTGTGAATCCTAAGTAGATCAAAGACTCTGTTGACATTTTCCAACCAAGGGAAAACTCGATAAGAAAGATGAAGATCAAAATAAAGGGAAAAGATATATACACTAAATTACATTAGTATACAAAGATTTACGCCCAATCTTGGGGCTCAAGCGTAATATCTTTTCAAATAGAGCCCATTCCTGGGCTTAGCCAACATGTTACCTTCATAATATTCTAATTCATGGGATCCTTTTTCTATGACACGTCGCAGGATATAGGGACCGTGCCACATGGGTTTGAACTTGCCTGCCCCCAATGGTTCTTTGGCTTCATCATATAAAAGGACCAAGTCACCCTCAATGTACAACCGAGGATAGACAGACTTATCATATTGGACCTTGAAACATCTTGTATTCACTTCGATAGTCATAGAGACGTCTCGACGTTGCTCATATAGGCTCTCTAGGTGTATGAGGCATCGTTCGAGATCGAAAGTGTCAGGTATAAGCGCAACTGCCAATATAAGAGAACATATTTCACATTCAATAGGTAAGATTGACTGCACACCGTGTACTAACTAAAAAGGAGAAAAAATGGTGGCAGTCTTGATTGAGGTTCGATATGACCAAAGTGCGAGATATAGCATGATATGCCAGTCAAATTTTCTCTGGCTAACAGTTTTCTGCAAAATGGTTTTGAGAGAATTGTTCATGGCCTCTACTTGTCCATTTTATTGGGGGTAGTAAGGGGAAGAATCACCATGCTTAAACCCCAGTTTAGATGCTATTTCTTCCATGATTTCATTTTGAAAGTGACTGCCATGATCAGTGACAATCTCACTCGGGATTCCGAACCTGGCTATAAATTGATTGAATACGAAGAAGGCAGAATTCTTCCCGTTGGATTTAACTGTAGGAATGGCCTCGACCGACTTAGTAAAGTAGTCTACAACCATGATAATGTGTTGATGCCCCCCAACTAAAGTTGGGTTGCAATCCACAAAGTCCACCCCCCACTTGGTGAGGGATAAAAAATAATGACTATATGGGGAGGGGATGAATGAAAGCACATTTTCCGAGTGAACACCTGGCAAGGGTGACACTTCTTAACCACTTTAGCACAATATTTAAAGATAGACGGCCAAAAATAACTGGCTTGCAAAATTTTCTGGGCTGTTGCAAGCCCGGATAAATGACCACCACAAGCCCCACTGTGACAGTCGTTTAGAATAGAACCAGATTCTTCGTGAGTTAAAAAATGACACAAGATATTGTCTACTCCTTAATGATATAGAGTGTCACCAAGGATAATATAGTTCTTATCTTGGTATCGTATACATCGTTGGTCATCTCGCGAGAGATGGTAAGGGAACTTCAAAGTTTGAATATAGAGAACAACATCTCCATACCAAGGGTCTGACAAGGAGACAAGGAAATTGTGTTCATCCGCA
Organism: Picea sitchensis; assembly: GCA_010110895.2. Lineage (NCBI taxonomy): Eukaryota > Viridiplantae > Streptophyta > Pinopsida > Pinales > Pinaceae > Picea > Picea sitchensis. The sequence goes on along the minus strand of SNQJ01S0018060.1, from coordinate 156,830 downwards.
AATGAATCAACATGAATAACATCCTCATCTAATTGCGAGAAGTTGGATATTAACTCTGCAAACACTAGTGATTTCTTGGATTTCACAAAAGCAAAATCGAGATCGAACTCTTATAGGATGACAATCCATTTATTGTACTTTCCCCCTATGATACGCTTGGTGAGGACGTATTGAAATGGATTGACATCGAAAACCACAATAGTTTTTCAAAGAAATATATAATTTTGTAACCGTTGGACTGCATAAACAGTAGGCAAAGCTAGATTTTTCAACGTGAGAATATTTGAGATCAGGACCGACTAAGTTTTGACTGAGATAGTAAATGATGTGATCACGGAGCTCATCATCCTCCTGAACCAACACTATACCAGTTGTCTCTTCGGACGTTGGGACATAAAGAAAGTAATCTCTACTGTAGTCAGGAGACTTCAACAGAGGCGTCTGTTAGGCTCCAATCTACTGATGTAAATTAGAGTGCAAATGATTGTCAATCCGGTGTTTGTAAGACTTAGAGGCACATCCAAAATATATGGATTTAGAGATAACTTTTATTCTTTCAATGGGAATAAACCAAAACCTATTCTAAGAGATGAATATGGAGGAGATGCTAAGCTTCTGTTCAGAAGTCCTTTCATAGATCTCATGACAGTAATCAACAAATATTTTCTAAAGAGCATTTAATCAACAATAAACATTCAAAGAGACATTCAAAAACTAGCTCAGAGGCCTATCAATGCTAGAAAGACAAAACTCTTATTCAAGCTATGCATTCATTGTTTTCTTTCATTTATTAGCAATATTCACCAATTCTTGTTAAATAAAAAGTATTGAAAGCGTAAATAACTCAAAAAGAATTCATGATCATCCTAATGCTTGAAAGCAAACCACACATTGAATTCTTATTCAAGAAATCATTCACAACATGAGTAAGGCTTTAAAACATTAAGCACATTACTTAACTATGGAATTCATCTAACTACAACAAAGATATGAATAACACTCATCTACAACAAGATCTGATCTTAAACATATATCAAATATTACTTGAAAAGAACATAAAGGAAGAGTGTACTAGTTTGGCAAAGGGGGCCCTCCAATGCTTCACTTGTACACCTGAGTCGTCTCAGCTAAGAAGGAACTTACAACAACATTCACATTATCATATCATAGATATTATCAAGAAAAAAATGCATAACTGATCTCAAGATTGCAAATTCAAAGTTTCTTCATTCACCTAAGGGTGTTCTACTAGTCTATGTCTTAGAGTATTTATACAAGAGTTTTAAAACTAATAATGCTAATAAATCTCCTAAAGATCATGATCATATCCATAAAATATGCTAGGAAGGTCGAATACCCCCTTTAGATCCATAAAATATGAACAAATCCCAAGAAAATCCAAAACTGTCCATGATTTTATGCTAAAACAGGGTATTTTTTGCTGAAATGGCCATGTTTGACCAGCATTGACCAAACACTTGGAAAGCTAAAATATTGAAGTTGATAGATAATCATCCATCATTGTACATCAAGGATCATGACCCAAGTCTCATATTTTTCCCAGCTATCTTGTAAGTACACGAACCTAGGAGCAATTACGGGATTTAGTCAAATCCTGTAATTTTTGATAAATTTTTAATTTTAATGCCAAAAATTTGAAAATTCAATTCTTAAGCTAAGGAATGATAAATGTACCTTGCATAAGCTGTTTTATGGAAAATATGGAATGATATGAAGGCAAAATGGATGGTTTTGGAGGCAAAAGTATAGTTTATAGAGTGAAAGGAAGCATAAAAAATGTACTCAACAACGTCGATACCAAGGCTTTCTTCAAAGAATCGAAGGATTCCTAGGCTCGCTCATCCTAGATAAAAGGAGTGTCCTTCTTCAAGAGATGCATGAAACCCTTATTAATATTGGCATAGTTCACTATAAACCGACGTAAAAAGTTAGCTTTCCTCTGTAAACCTTGAATTTGTCGAATAGTGCGTGGGGGAGGCAATCAAAGTATTTCCTCAACCTTTAACGGATCTACCATGATCCTAGTCTCAGAGACTAAAAATAATAGAAGATGACCTGACCTAACGCAAATGATGCATTTATGAGGGTTCAACCGGATGCGATAATGGAAACATATTTCAAAGACTTTCCAAAGGTGCTTAGGGTGATCCACTCTCTTACAGGAGTGAGAAGAAAGATCCTTAAGATAGGCTTCAAATATATGCTTGAGATTGTGAAATGGGAAGGTCATAGCACGTTAGAAGGTTGCTCCGATGTTTTTAAGTCCTAAAAGAATCTTCCGGTATGCGAAAGTACCCCAAGGGAAAATAAATGTCGTCTTGTGTTGGTCCTCGGGTTTAATCTGAATTTGGTTATACCATGAAAATATGTCCATGAAAGAAAAAACTTTGCTTCCCACACACTCATCAAGAATGTGATCGATGAAGGGTGCCATGAAGTTTTATTTAGGATAGGCTTTGTTCAGGTCACTAAAATCCATGCATACATGGATGGTTCCTTTCTTTTTATTCACAAGAATGGGATTGGATACCCATCCAGTCAAGGGAACCGAGCAGATAAAGCCAACATTAAGTAGTTTTTCTACCTCTGCCTTAATAGCAGGGGCCTTCCTGGGATTGGCAGCTCTAAGACATTGTCGAACAGGCTTAGCATCTGTGTGATTTTTAATCTCATGTTTGAAAATTCGAGGGTCGATTCTTGGCATCTCTTCATATGACCAAGCAAATACATCTTGGAATTCCTTGAAGTGTTTGGTGTAGATCATGATTTATTCTGGCAAACAATCTGCACCAATGTGTACATTTTCAATCTTGTTAGGGATATGAGAGATATCGATTGTGACGGTAGGGGAGATACTCACCATGTTTCCTTCGACGTAAATTACGTGCGTATCAATTGGAACCATGGCGTGATCGACTATCTCGCTCAAAGAAGATTTAAAGTCATCTTGTTCAACTCTAGCAAGATTTGGGAGAAAGTGAGAGTGATGATGCATATCATCCCAAGGTGTTTTGGAACCATTCATGGATTCAATGATAGCTTCATCCAAAGTAAAAGTATCATTGAGGAAATCATGTGAACAATACAACGAAGTGGCCCACATGGGCTCTATGACAGGATCCTTCTCGTCCATCTGTGAGGTAACAAGATCCAGATCGGCGAAAGATTCAATAACATATTGATACGTGATCTATACTGTCGATAGTGGCATGGCCATTCTAGAATGTGACTGACCTACACAAGACGTCGTCAAGGAAGGTAGGGGTTCAAGGATCGTTAAAATAGGAAGTGCGGAAAGGAACAAACCTCTCTAACGAAATGGGCCTACTAGACATGGCATAAATATGGTGAACTGGTGCCATGAAGTTGAAGGTACCCATAAGGGATGATTACATTCCAACACTGATATTCTTAGTTGTCGGCTAAGAATTTTCAACCACGGGGATCGACAATCCAACAGATGCACTGGGACTAGCATACACAAAAGAAAATTGATCGATCGTCATGATCTTCCCAACGTGAGGAAAACAAAGAGTATGAAAGATAGATGATATGATTGCAGTCATAGCATAAGTCAAATTGCATCCTAGTAACAATTTATAATTGAGGGGTGCATCAAACACCTCAACATCCACCTCTATCGTATTCTCACCTAACTGGACCAGAAAGGTAGGAAGAATACCATGAGGGCGGAAGAGAAAATGTCAGTGTCGAAAGTCACTCCTCGATTGCACCAGGAGAAGAGCCCAACACCCATAAGTTTATGTCACGATTTGTTAAAGGGGGTGATCGAATGGAAGTAAACTCAGGACAACATCACTCACTCACAAAACTAGGTTGGGACAGCAAGGACATGCAAGGGCTTGATCTAACTTGAGCCAATAAATTTGCATAAAAACAATAAAACAATATTTACAAAAACAGAGGAGCCGTTTACGGCTCAGAAAAAACATTTCTTCAGGAAATGCCCATTTACTGGGCCATTAAAAGCTTCTTCACCCTCCAAATCCTGCAACCTGTAAGTGTTATTCGAGAATACTTTAGATATTTTGAAGAGCCTGATCCAGAGGGCATCAAACTTGCTATGTTTGCCTCTATCATGCCTGGGTGCATCCCATTTAAGCACCAAATTTCCCAGCTCAAATTCCTTCTTCCTGACCTTCTTGTCAAAGGCCTGCTTAATCTTCTGCTGATGACTGTAAGCTGTATCCATTACCTGCTCTCTGATCTATTGCACTTCCACCACTTGATGAATTCTTCTTACCATATTTTCTGGCTCTCCTTCATGACCTTGAAAGAATTTCACTACAGATAAAGCAAGCTGAGTGGGAAAAACAGCCTCTGTCCCATAAACAAGTTGAAAAGGTGAGGTTCCCAGGGACTTCTTCGTTGTCACTCGATCGGCCCATAGAGTGAATTTGAGCTTTGAATCCCAGGCCCTCTTATTGTCTTCCAATAATCTTTTAATGAGCATGATTAGGCTTTTATTAGAAGATTCTGCCAGTCCATTTCCTTGAGGATAATAGGGAGTGGAGTGAATTAGTGAAATATCGAACTGCTCACAGAACTTAATCAGAGGCTTAGACTTGAAATAATCAGCATTATCTATGACAATTCTGCTGGGACAGCCAAATATGGCTATGATATCCTCTAGGAAGTTGATAATTACCTTGTGTGAAGCACTCCTGGTGGGGGAAACTTCTATCCACTTGGTGAAATAGTCCGTTGCAGTTAGGATCCATCTATGCTAGCCACTTGAAGGAGGATGGATTTATCCAATGAAGTCCAACCCCCACTGTTGAAAGAGTGCTGAAACTACTATAGGCCTAAGAGGCATAGATTTGAGCTATTGCTTTCTTGAGAATCTTTGGCATTTGATGCAAGATCTAAATTCTCTGCAGACATCAGTGAATAAGGTGGGACAATAGCACCCAGCCTTGAAAATTTTGTGGGCTGTGGTCTTCTAGAAATGATGCCCTCCACAAAGGCTGCGGTGGAAATCAAAGATAACCTTCTGGGCTTCTTGTGGATTCAGGCACCTTAGAAATACTCCTAGAGGGTATGTCCAGTACAAGACATGGTCAATAAGGAAATATCTGACTACCTTGAGCTTTAAAGCTCCTGCCTTGCTTTTACCCATCCCATCAGGGGGCTTCAACTCTTGCAGGAAGTACAAAATGTCTCTGTACCAGGTGCATTCTGCTAGTGATAAGCTACCCTAAGAGATTTTGCTGGATGACTCAACTTGCTGATTTTCTGAGCAAGCATTGATGAAGCTAAACCCCAAGGCCCTACAATTGGATTTGGCCAGCATCTTGGCTAAACCCTGCCCTTTTACCAACTTGGTGGGCTTTATCTCCAGGATCTTGGAATCCATTTACCTCTTCTCCCATCTATGACCAGCTGTATAAGGATGTCCTTCATAGAGGCTGAAGGAACGTATGCAGTCACTCTTGAGTGCAAAACATAGACTCTAAAATCCTTGAGAGATTTCACCAAGGCATAGGCATTTTTATCCATGATCTCATACCTGATATCTACATCTCTTAATGCCTTTTTGAAGAAGGAAATGGGTAACTCTCTCCCCTCCTCATTTCTCTGCAATAAGACCACTGCTACTGTATCAAAAGAAGCAAAAGAAAAAATTAGGAAATCCTTGGAATAATCAGGACTCATCAGCACAGGTGCCTCAGTCAATGCATTTTTTATTTGGAAAAAATATTCCCTGGGCTCAACAGTCCATTTTACTTCATTTCCCTTTCTGAGCATGGTTGTGATGTGTTTCACCAACTCAACAAAAATTGAGATGAACCGCCTCAGAAAGTTAACCTTCCCTAAAAAAACCTGGACTTCCTTTCTAGACCTGTTAAGTGACAGGGTCTGAATTGCCTCTACCCTACTGGGATCAATTCTTAGTCCCTCTGCTGATACTATATGGCCTAACAGCTTCCCCTCCTTCATAGCAAACAAAGATTTCTTGGGATTTAAGGAAAGGCCAAACTTCCACCATTTCAAGAAAAATTTCCTTAAGTGACAACAATGCTCTTTATCAGACCTGGAGAAGACTGTGATGTCATCTAGATAGATCACCACAAACTAATCTTTCTCCTCGATGAAGGCTATATCCATGGCTCGTTGAAATGTTGCTCCTACATTCATTAATCCAAAAGGCATTTTGGCATACATGAATGTGCCCCAAGGAGTAGTGAAGGCTATTTTTTCTCTGTCCTCAGGCATGACTGATATCTGATTATAGCCAGAAAAACCATCAATCATGGATATCCTAGATGCACTAGTTACCCTTTGCAATACGTGTTCCATGTTAGGCAAGGCATAGTTGTCTTTCTTTGAGCTCCTGTTCAGGTTCTTGAAATCAACACAGAGTGTGATTTATCCACTTTTCTTCCTTACCGGGACCAAATTGGCCACCCACTCATAATATCTCAAGAGGATAATGATTTGGGCATCTAACAACTTCTTCACTTCTCTCTCCATGACAGGCAACAACATGGGATTTATCTTCCTTAGCTTCTGCCTAAATGGCTTAGCCTCTTCCTTCAATGGGATCTTGTGTTCAATGATAGATGTGTCATATGTCTTGAGGTCTTCATAGGTCCATGCAAACACATCAACAAATCCTCTTAATAACTTAGTGTATTCGACCCTCTGTTCTTTGGTCAAACTTCTTGACAACTTGACAAACTTAGGCTCCTCCTGTTTGCCAATGTTGCACTCAGCTGTATCATCATCTCCATTTGAAATCCTACCCTTTACTGCCACATCATTCCCATCAAACAGTCTTTCTAAAGGGACTAGTCCCTTCAGAATGTGATTGTTGGGCAACTGAACAATATGGTGATTAACAATTTTATTTAAAAATACCTCAGGGTGAGGGTCACCTTCGGGATCAGGGTCCTGATCAATGTGTAATGCGGATAATTCATCAACAGAACGAAGAAATTTTTCAATTTCAAGATCGTCTTCGAATACCTTCCAATGCTTGATATTGTCTGAAACAGATGGCCTATATCTTATTTCAACCTCATATTTGATCTTAGGCGGCAGGGGGATCTCGAATAGACTAGCTGAGACAGCTAAGGAATCGACCAAAGTATTTTCCTCTCTAGGAATAAAAGAAATGTTGAAAGCTGAGAAGAAATTATCAATCAGGTCCCATACCTCATTTCTGTAAATTCTGAGCCGAGGGTGCTTAGCCCGATAAGCATTTTTGACTTGCTAGATAATCAACTCAGCATCTCCGAACAATGATACCTCCTCTATTCCCATTTCTTTTGCAACCCTTAAACCCAGAACCAGAGCTTCATATTCTGCCACATTGTTGGTAGTTTCAAAATCTAGCTTGTATGACAGGGATATGGTTTCTTGACAAGGTGACACAAAAACCACTCCAGCGCCAACGCCTATGCTAGAATAAGCTCCATCGAAGAACATCTTCCAAACAAAGGTGGTTGGAGGGGGTATCTCATGATTAAAAAGGGGCTGCTTTCTGATTTGTAAAGGGGCTTCAGGAGTCTCAGTGATCTGCAATAAACTAGACCCCAAATCAGTGTCAAGTGCAAAGATGGGATGATTGGTGGGGTTTTCTTCATCACTAACAATGTAGGCCAGCTGAGCTTCTCTATACAACCTCCTGTGTTCCCCTCCAAAGACTAGAATGGTGGCATATGTGAGATCCATCTGTAATGTTCCTCCAAGTCTTTTAATCCAAGATCTTGACAACAACATGCCAAACTTGGGGGGGACATCAGCTACCACAATGTCCATGACCACACTCTTCATTGGCAGTTGAAATAAAGAGACCACCAAGTCTTTGATGACTCCAAGACATTGCACCCTCCTTGAATCAAAAGAGTACAAATCATGATAAGCCTTTATCACTTCCAGTCCCAATTCTTCCATGACTGTTTTGGGCATAAGGTTGTGGGAAGCTCCTGAATCCATGAGGCAATTATGTAGCACCTTATCAGGTATGTTTAGGGATGTGTAGAAGGGAGGGGATGAATAATCTTTTTCTTCTACCATGGGGCCTAGGATGACTGTTGTCTTTTCATCTTGAGTATTTACTGAGTCTTTGGAAGGCTGGGGGGACTTGGATTGTAGCAGCTTGGAGAGGGACCTTTTGAAATCTTCTTTTTTAACTAGCTCTGAGAGGGGTACAAGAATTCTAATCTTTTAAATTTCATGCTCAAAACTAAAGGAGGAAAGAGGATTAGGAGCTTCCCTTACCTCAGAGACAAGTTCTTTGGTTGTTGGCGAGGTATTCTGAGTTTTCTTTTCTTTAGTAGTAATTGTAGCAGGTTTAGCAAGTTTTTCCGCTAGGAGGGGCTAATCATGGCTATCAAAATTCCCTTCTTTCTTCTTTGACCTGAAATGATATCTGTTAGGAGTATTGCTAGCCTTTTCCCCTTTACCCAACTCATTGACTTGAATGTTCATAATGGATTCTTCATATATAGATTGAGTCAAATGGGGAAAAGGGAAAGTGTCTTCAATACAACGAATTTCAGGGTTGAGCTCATCTATCTCCTTTCCTTCCTCACGAGCAACTAGGTTATTTTGGAGAGGGGTTGGAATCCTCTGCTCATCTCTGTCTTTTCCCCTTTGTTCTCTTGGAAAATCTTGTGGCACATTGTTTCTAGGCCTCCTGAAGCCTCTGTTATCAGTATTTTGGGGATTTCTGTACGTGGGCTTCCCTTCTAACTCCCATCTTTCCATTCTAGCCGAAAGCGACTTTAGCATTTTAGTTACCTCATCCATCTGAAAGGGAAGGGGAGAGGAATTGGATGGGGAGGCTTCAGGTCTCTTCTTGGGTATGTCTCTATCGGCCTTGTTCCTGAGTCAGTCAACAACCAATATGTTAGATTCTATTTCCACGACTGCATCTTGCAATTGAGCCAGAGTAGTGGCTTTCCTTTCCCTCAACAGAAGGCAGAAAGTCAGGATCAAAAGCACTAGCATAAGTGATCTTAGCAAAGGCTTCTAAGGGTTTTATCACAACAGGGATTTTATTATACATTTTATTTAATCTCTTGGAGAAGTCAGAGACAGACTCTCCTTCCTTTCTCTTCAAAGACCCAAACTCTGTCATGTAATACATGAAGTCTTTTTTGTCTCCCCATTGTCTCAAAAATGAATTATCCAAAGCCTCAATCCCATCGATATATCTAGGAGGCATGACCCTAAACCACTTTCTAGCCTCACCTTCAAATATATGGATGAAAATCCTCATCCATACGTCTGCATGCATGATAACATGATCATCTGTGAAGATGTAAAAGGATTCAAGGTGTTCTTCTACAACTATGTTCCCTTCGCCTGTAAAATTGGGCAGCTGCTTAAGGTAGCCATCTGCTAGGAGGGCATTGAGAGGCTGAGGTAACAAAAGGGGAGCATATCTAGCAACTATTATAGCCTCCATTTTGGTCATGGGGGGATTTTCTCCTGCCATAGCGATATTATGTAGAGGAGAACTCGGAGGAGAAGGATCTCAAACAGGGAATACTGGGAATGCGCTACCAGGTGGAAGGGGAAACAATGGGGATTCAGAGAGAAGGCTAAGGGGCTTGAGTTAACAGACACTTCTCTCAGTGTAGTAGCACCAACAGTAACAAGAGGAGGAGTGGTGAAATCTTCTATGGTCTAGGGTCTACACCAAGGTACAACTTTAGGGAAGAGGGGAGTGACAAGGATTTCTCTCTCCAATCCCAGACCAGGAGGGGAAAACTCAGCAGGAACACTCCCGAAATTTAGGAAACGAGAAACTTTGGAAACAGGTTTGCTAGGAAGCTAAGAAGAAGAAAATGGAGTTTCTATAGAAGGAGATGGCGAATTACCTTTTTCAGCAGTGGAAGTTTCTCCTTGAGAGGCCTTCCCTTTTCTGATAATCACTTCTGGATCAACTTCAGGCGTAGCTAGAGGCGGTTGTGGATGGGACCACGTGTGTCTACCTATGGAAGCCATAATTAACACAACAAGTTCTCCCCAGTGGATTCGTCACAATGGAGTCGCCAGGTGCACAGTAGCAATATTCAAGGGCTTTGATGCCTGATGCACCTTCAGAATTAGAGGCTCAATGTCGTTCTACCCCAGGGAAAATTTTCAACTTTGTCCTCGGCAACGGCACCAGAAAATGTTAGCGTCAGAAGTCACTCCTGGATTGCAGCAGGAGTAGAGCCTGACACCCATAAGTTTATGTCACGATTTGTTAAAGGGGGTGATCGAATGGAAGTAAACTTAGGACAATATCGCTCACTCAAAAAACTGGGTTGGGACAACAAGGACTTGCAAGGTCTTGATCTAACTTGAGCCAGTAAATTTGCATAGTGGTGATTAAGTGAAAGAAAGGAAGGGGAAAAGTCTCAGATATGAGATCCTCTCAGACCAGAGAAACTTCAAAGTAAACCTCAAACATTGCAGAACTAATACAATCAAACATACATTATATAGTTACAACAACACCCGACTAGATCATCCATACCCAGGCTTCAGATTCATAGGAACAAGGAAAGGAGGAGGTTGGCCGCCATTAAACAATAAATCTCAAAATATCATTGTATAACCAGAGAACCAGAGGCTTTGTTAAAGCTTTACAGTCGGGATCTTAGCTCTACCATCGATCATTACAAAATGGAAAAGTTGCCTACATATACTCAAAGCCAATCACAATAGCAAAATCAAGGCTTAACTTTAAAAAAATTACGTTTGTATGTTCATTAGCAGACTGCACCTGCAGTCTCTATATGGTCGTGTGCTTAAACCAGACACAATCAGAATCCTGGCACTTGCAGAAGAATTGATCTGTCTCAGGTCCCTTTCTAGGATTTCCCTTTATGGTGGAGACGATGTCTAACCACCACCAACCACCTTAATAACTACTTCCTTAGGATGGAGAACAACCCCAATCAACTCTTCACTCGGAAAACATGGCAACCTTTCTTTGATTGTTGTTCCTTGATCAAAAGTCCATATTCTTTCAGGCATTCTCCCATCGGGAGATCTGGCTTCTTTTCTTTCGAAATCCCCGACAACAGATCTGCGAAAGGCTAGAGAAATGCCCCGCGTCCCCTATACTCGGACACCCCTGAAGATGCTTGGGAGGATAGGTTCTTTGACAGTCTCCTATGCTCGATGAATGTGATTGGGTACCATGACTATAGGCCCAAGCCGAAGGGCTTTCTCATTTCGCATTTCGATGATCTTTAATGAATGAAGGATCGACCCTTTGTTCTCTCGAAGTCCCGGTAGCTGAAATGTCGAGACAGGCACTGTCTCCAAATGTGCTTTTCATATTTTCAGGATTCAACGATTCCAGATGCAAGGGAAAGAGTCGTCCCTTATATTTCGAAACCACGGTAGATGAAGTGCTGACCAGAGCCAATCGGGTGTGACGTGTCCCTGAGATGGATGACCTAGATGAATATCTAAATGTGGGACCACTTCTAGCTTGGGCCCTTTCGGCGTTTTGGGTTTCAGCGATTCCTGATGCAGTGGAGGAGTGATCCTTTGTTCTACCAAAGTCCCAGTAGCCGAAGCTGCAACAATGCCCAATCGCGTGCCATGTGTCCCAGGGATGGACGGATTGGATCAATACCGAGACCGTGGGCCCGACTCCTGGGCGCCTTCGACACTTCACGCTTTGGGGATCCCAGATAAAAAGTAACCTCCCGTCTTTCGAAGTCCCGATAGCCGAAATCATAAGCGAGGGACGATCAGGTGCCATGTGTTCCTCCTTGATTGAACGGCCCTGATCATTTCAGCGATATTGAGCACTATCTCTTGTGCTATACTTGGCACAACTATGTTGACTACAACCACCCACCGACCGACGATCTGCTCCATCGATCGATTCTCGCCGTTGAATACTGGATCACTCGTCTGCTAACATTTTAAGCCCGAAATGGAGATTTTATGCACTGCACATTGCGCTCACGGCCGCATCCTTGGAAAAAATGCATTTGTTGGGATTTTAAGACCCACTTCTTCATAGTTCACGCCACGGGCTCGAAAGGAGAGAAAACACCCCCCTTTCTTACAAGAATAAATGCTAACAGGAATGACCGTCAAAAGTAGTCAACATGGTCATAGAATGAGAAAGGTTCAGAGAGTCGAGGGATTTCCAACATACCAGGGACATCACACATGCTGCAACGCCTTCATCGACAATAGTACGCTTGATGGTATACTTTGAGTAACCCACATGGATTTGGAATGCCACATGGTAAGGAAAATAAGGCTTCACATCTGTGATGTCAAACTTGATAAATTTCAAGCCACAAGGATCTAGAGCTCCTAACACAGATAGCAAGGAATTCCTCTATGAAGGACACATATGGAGTACCTCCAGAGACAACATCAAACAAGGGGTTTGACCCAGGTTCTCAACAATAGAGTAATTCTGGGCGGCTCTAGATTTAGGATTATGGGTAGAGCGCTTAAGTACTCCTTTTAGAATATGAGGAGGGGGATTTGGTTTTTTGATCTGTAAGGGTGTCTCCAGAGGAATGGGAGACTCTAGAACAGGTACAGTCTATGGAGAACTGTAATCATGAGACCGAGTGGCTACATTAATCTCATATTTAACCATATTGATGCATAAACAATCATCATCTTGCGTCGGTGGGTTTTGACTCCCACTCGCCACATTTACAACATTCGAGGAGCTCAAGGCCATGTGTTGGTTATGTGGAAAAGGATTAGTTAGCACGACGAGCATTAGAGATAAAAGCCTTGCAGCTTCCACAAGTTTGGGGCATAAATGGGTAAGGTGATCGTCTGTACAAAGCTTACAGGGAAACTTAACCTTCCTCCTTTCTTTCTTGTCCTCACCAACATTAGTATTCGTCTTTTCATTATTACCATTTTCCTTGGGTTTATTATTATTCTTCCCACCCCTACGATTATTATTACGTCCTTTCTTCTTATTCCCTCCTGGTTGCTAGTTACCATTCAGGCTAGTCTATTATTTCACAGAGTGTACATACATTGATTGAGTTGGATTAGAGGACACAGATGAAGCTAGCCCTCCTGCAGACTAGTTTAGAGACAAGTCTTTCAAATGGAATGTCACCGATTATGCGGATTTCACATTGACAGAGCACAAAATGCCATCGACATGAGGTCCGGGATTTTGTCTAGGGTCATAGTTTGACCTCGGTGTGTGAGGAAGAATCTCGTATAACATCCCATACTGAGCATATATAAGATCAAACTGTTGGGATTTAAAAATTGCTTCTTCCTTAGAAGTAACCTCAGATGTAGAAACATCCTTCGAAATATAAGGTAGGAGAAATTTAAGAAACCACTCTAGAGAGAATTTTGGGGGTATGTAGGCCTTTATCAACCTCTTCCATCTACGCCACTCCTGGATGTGATCCGAGATATGAGTGGCCCTGTCCTGACGAAAGGTCGACAGAATTTCGATGCCATCATCGTAACACACTGACAATTAGAAGTGGTTGAGGAAGACTAAAAACAACTAATTAAAAGTTTTGTATGCTCCCCTAGGTAGCTTGATATACCATTTCATGGAAACAATCATGAGGGTGCGTTGAAATAATTTTAACCGAATAGAATCGTCATTAAGGGAATTCGAAGATCACCACAGGTGAAAGATGGTAACACGATCACCAATATTCTCACCATTCCTTCCATAGAATTTTGGAATATCCAAAAGAATCTTAGTGGGGACAGAGGGCCATGACGGATCATGATGCACAGGGTCATTCATTAACTTAGACAAGTTTGGCAGATTGAGTGTGGCCAGAAAATGGAGACGGGGTTGCGACATCTGGCCCCAAGCTCCATGGAAAGATTGTGGTTGGGGAATCACATCCCATACAGGGTTCTGGTAAGCACCATGGCCCTGTCTGATATTATAAGACCCTCCTCCGGACTGATTCATAAGGGGTTGGTTGGGCACCATTCTAGTAGGAATGTTCTGATGAGGTTTATAAAAACTAACCCCAACCGGAGTGGCTCTGGGTTGGGGGTTTCCAAAGGTGTGAAACTAACCTCCTCAGGGTGTGAATCCGGAAGATAAAGGTGGATTCGTCATGCAAAATGTGTTGGTCGGAATCGACACATAGGAAGTGGGTGTAAAGGACAGAACATGAGCAATAGCTTGTTTTTCAGGTTGTTTACTCCATCCATAAGCAACAAGATTAGACCCGAGATTAAGAGGAAGAACCCCTCCAACGATAGGAGTCATTTGAGGGACATGAGTGCCATCAATAGAGAATGGAGTGTGTGGAGGAGCTGTGCCCCCAAGTCCAATGCTAGTATTTGTACTAGCCGCTGGGATGGAGTTTGAAAAATGCGATGTGAAATTCGGCATACCATAAGAAAAATGACTAGAGGCCATAGGGATGGACTGAACATTATATCCTGGTGAGTGACAAATAGACTTAAAAGGGTTCGTGGCTATAGGTTGAGTATTCACTATAGGAAGGGCATAGGTGATGATAGGTGCCTCCGACACTACAACCATTGTGGTTGAAGGCGTCGAAGGGGTACCATTAACTATAGTAGGTATGGGAGTGGAAGGACTCCCAATATCTTGTTGACTCGCTTCAGTACTCATCCTTGTATGATCACAAGTCTGATAAGTGGAGATGTGTGTACCACGTTTGATAACTTTGCGCCTTTTAGAAGGAAAAGACTCAAAATGCGATGGTAACTGTAACAAGCGGCGAGACCTGCGAGGAAGCTGGTATGGCTCCATGATGAATCAAGACTCTAGATATAAAAAACAAATCCTAAGGCCAACTAGTAATCAAATAACACACCAAAAAAAATCAAACGACCAATATGCACACAAACATGATAAAGTGGTTGAAAGGGGCCTCCCTTTCTAAAGTAGGTATGCCTCGTCCAAGAGGGGCCTGAGACTCCTCTACTAAAGATCGGAGGTATCATAATCAGTTATAAGGGCCCTCATGGGATTAAAAACTAGTCGGTTAGATTCCCCCAAAGAGGTAATCCTCCATAAAGGTTGTGTGATGTCTGACCCTTATTTGACCCAAGTTACCTGCAGAATAACCCCTGCAAGTAACCTATGTGGTACCTAATTCAAGAAACTAAGAAACCACAGTATAACTGATGCACATGTGAACAATTGTAAGTCAGGTCCACCATATGGGCAGGGTAACAAAGCCCGAAACCTTGAAAGCAAGGCCTCTCACAGAGGTAAGGGTACTAGAAATATCCCCATATACGAATAGATCCCCATAAATATATATGACGCTAAGAAGGTATCGGGGAGATATCCCTTCAACCAACCTCAAGCGACCTCGTGTTTAACTCCGGTGTAAGCGGAGCCTCCTTATATTACCGATTATACAATGGATTTCTCCACTCCCTTAGTCAGACACATATGTTGATTTAATAGCCTTGGAGAAGTTTACTCACAAAATCCTATTCCAAGGCTCTAAATCTTAACCTAGTTTGTGCACCCTAGAAAAATAAAATCATTACTAATCAATTTTAAATTATAGCGTTACTTTTAGTGGCCTTGCTTACTAAAAAATGTGCAGTCATGAAACTAGTGATGTTATGACTCAACAACTAAAATAAATGAATATGAATACAATGCAAAGTCCTAACTTCAATTCCAAATAAATGATATGATTTACAAAATGCAATTCTCAATTCAGTTCTGCAATTCTAAATAAAATGCAATCTTTCTTTACATGTACTAAGATAAATGATAAAGACTCAAGAAATCAAAATTCCAACATTGTAAAAAGCCTAATATTTTTGTATTTTCAATATAAGAGAACGAAAATGCAAGGACTAAACAACAACTTAATATAAAAAACTCTACTCTGTGTATACAGAGACAAACCAAGTAGGATATCAAGGACAAGATGCAAGGAAAATCAAATGAAAAGGATGATGAGAAAGGCATCACCCAAAAATTCAACCAAAGAAAGGTTTCTTGTCATTCCATAGACACTTAACAGTCATAACAAAGACCCAAGAAGACTCAACAATCATCAAAACCCACCCAAAAACCATCAAACCCAACAACCAAGCAACAAAGGGTGATGTACGATATTCTTCAAGGGAAAAGCGTGTATATACACCTCTTGCAGAAGGACAACACGTGTATGTACGCGATTGTCAAGAAAAAACCCGCGTATATGTGTCAAAACACAGCTAGGCTAAGGAGAAGGCTAAGAAACTCAGGCTTAGAGTGAAAAGAGGCAAGCAATCATACGACAGGAAACTCAATATAAACAAGAGCAATCTAACGAGAAAAATACTCCAAACCCCGAAAAAGAATATTTTATCCCCAGTATGGTTGCCAATTCTGTTACGAGGAAAATCTCTCTATGGACAGGGGTAAACCACAACAGACGGAAATGACTACAAAAATCAACTCTAATCTCAAGTATGTTATATAAAAAAATATTCTATCAAGACAAGATAAAAGGCCTACCTCATCCAGATGTTTGATGAAGTCCACCATTAAGCACTTGACTCAAAGCAATACACCTACAACTAGTCCTCAACAACCAAGAAATGCAAGCATATGGTGATAATATATAATGTTATCACATTCAATAGCATAATCCATTAACATTCATAACAAATACACCCATGGAATAACAATCCAAATATTCGCAAGTTATTAATTGGATGAGAAAATAGTATTTCTATTAAAATGTAATCAACAGAAGTGAATGAATTACAAAGTTCCATGTCGGCACAGTTCGGAACCGAGAAACTAAATTCCTTCCAGCTGGGCCTCCACCACTTCAATCCTCCACCAAAGGCAAGCTCATATAAGAGAGACAATGAGGTTCTCAATCACGTAGGGAAGAGCTTGGGGGTTGAACAATGTGTTCAGACTTAAAAGGACAAAGGGATCCAAACTCAATATGAAGTGAATAATTTCTCTAGAGTAACTATGCTATCAAAGTTGAATTCTTCTCCTCTTTTCCATAACTCGGATTTGGCCTATTTGTAGCCTTCAAGTGGAACTGGAGGGTCAAGTCGGAATGTTTCCAGTATGTGGAAGGTCAAGTATCATGGATCTTGTGACATGACATGCAGACTCGACACCATTTTTTAATTTTGTTCACAAATCTCGATGTACGCATGCTGTAGTGGTGCAACCTACATATATGCATGTTGTACTATAGGTAGGGCGCGTATATGTGGAAAAATAATGTTTTTAGCTCTGGGATTTGCAAAAAGGGACTTCAAGTCTGCATAGACAAATAGAAAAAGGTCCTCTGTGCAAGTTTGCATAGGGTGAGGCAAATCTTTCTATAACAATTAGTTATGGGGAAAATCTACTTTGTTAAGTGCTTGAATATGAGTTATACCAGGAATTAGGATGGGTGACCTTCCCAAGAAATCTTGGTTACTGAGTGCAAGTATTGAAGGTGATGATTGATACTACGTAATTCATTTTGCTAATTTTAGTCCCTTGGAAGAATCACCTTATATAAGGAGTGCAAAGTGGACTATTCAATTTCGTGATATATTGGTCATTATGACTAATGATGATGGGAGATAGGCCATGCATGCATGAATTAATACTCTATGTACATAATATTGGAAAATAATATTTCATTGGTTTCATTGGTAAATCACCAACATGCATAAATAATAATGGAATAGTCAAACTCCTAAGAAATAGATTAGGATAAAATTTGAATGTTTTGCGCCTTCTTCATGTGATGAAAATAATAGGAGATAAGATAGGAGTTTTTCATTAAAATTCAATCAACTTGTTTTGTTTGATTAAATTGCACATATGAAATCTATAGATTGCATAAATTTAGTACAATAGGGGTTATTGAGGTCATTGAATAATAATAATAATAATAATAATTTGTTGTTAAGGTCACGACCAAGCCAGACACCAAATTGGTGTATGAGACCTCCTCTGCCCAACAATTTTACTGGTAAAGTCTACGGAGGTATACATACCCTACCCCCCTTTAGATTTGAGCATGTGACTTCTTAGAAGGAAACACATGTTCTTAACCATCAGGCCCACTCATGGTATATTATATTTGTGCATTTAGAATCTACAATTTCAATAGATTTCATTCTCAATTGTAACAAATATTGGTACCCAAGTTCTCTTAATGTTTTTTTGAAAAATAAGAAAAACACTAACTATACATAGCCAACAATAACAACAACAAGAATAATAGATCCAACAACAATAACATAGGAATCATCACGAACAAAAACATAAACTCTTTATCATACTTGAGAAATTGGTAATTAATTAATGCAATGCAACCCCAATTTATTTCCCAAAATCATATCATATTTCTTAAATCTTACTTATAATATTTCTGGGATGTAACATAATAATATAATGTAAAGGTTAAGTGAAAGTATTTCTAAAAATACAACAATGAAATATTATTTTAAATTTATCTAATATTTGATTTATAAATTAATATATTAATATTTATAATATAAATTTTATAATGGTTTGAATAAAATGGTTACATATAAGAGATTAAGTTTTTTATGTGATATTTTTATATAATATTATTTTACAACATGTAATCATATTCCAATACCTAGATAAGATAAAAGAATTTCCTAGGGAGGGCTGTGAAGCTCACTCCATTGATAAGTAGAGGAACACACTTGCCAAGGCTAAGCAAACAAAAGTAGCACTGGCCAAGGCTAAGGAAATAAGTAGTCATGTGCCAAGGAAAAATAAGCGTGGTATTAGTAAGTGGGAATACAGATTTTTTATTTTTAAAACAAGTGATTATTTAATATTTTTAATCAGATTTAATGTCGTATTAAGTAGAAATAAAGATTTTTTATTTTTTTAAATTTAAAATAAGTAATTATTTATTTATTTAATAAAATTTCATATTAAATTCAAAGATTAATACTTTAAAAAAATCATTTAAAAATTACAATTCATTCAATAAAACTCACCACATAATGAACTCCAACCTAATTTATCCAATAAAGCTCACCACATAATGAACTCCAACATAAAGAGACATTTCTCCAATAATATAACACTGAAAACCTACATTTGACATAATGATTTATTTATCTCATCCTTTGATGATAACCTTAGTCGTAATTCCCATCATCAAACTCCTTATAAGGTGTCATATTGATGGTAACATATTCAATTTATGTCATTTGTTTTAATTAAATTAAAGATAATGATTTATTAGGTATATGTTGAGATAAATATGTTTTTTTTTTAAATAGATGTGTGGGTGTTAAAATTGTTGCATATATAAATGTTTTTGGTATTGTATTTTACTCCAAAAATATAATTAGTATAGAATGTTAAAATTGTTGTTATGTACAACTTGTTTAAGGCCGTTTTGTCTTTGGTTCTAAAAACATAAAATAATTTGACATGTGATTAACTTTAAGGTTTAAGTTTGGAAACAAAAGCGGAAGCTAAATTCTTAACTTTAAATAACTTTAAGGTTTAAGCATGGAAACAAAATCGGAAGCTAAATTCCATAGGAATAGTATTGACATACATACTAGAATAAATAAATTACTATACATACATGCTATTTTAATAAATAGGAGAGATGTTCATCTATTCATCTCAATTTAACTAGTGAATACACCATTTTCATTTCAATGGTAGAAAGGCTTATATTCTATTTATAGGTGATTTTAAGAACCCCTAAAGTTATATGTATAATATAGGGACGAATCTTCATGGTACATAGGAAAAATTGAAGGTTATTTTATCAATAATATAATATGTTTATATAATTTTTTAGCGAATATTTTAGTCAATTATATAATCTTGTAAAAACTTGGCGAATCTTTTATTGAATTAGAAACTCTTATAAAATATTGGTGAATCTTTCACTGAGTTATAAAACCTTGTAAAGTCTTGGCGAATTTTTTGATAACGTATAAAACCATGTATAATAATAGGAAAATGTATTCATTAAACTGTAATATACTCATTTTACATATTTGGAAAAAGAAATGTAATTTGTCAATCCTCCAAACAATGTTGCAAGCATTAGGGGTTATGTTTATGCATATCCCTCTATCAGTTTTGATGATATCTTACCACAAAGTTCATATGTGGCATATAGTAATCTTGCTCAAATTGGCATATAGTAATCTTGCTATGATAAAGAATTTCCGACCTACTCCATAAATAGAGGAAAAATGTATCACAAGAATCACATCATCTGTTTTATTCCATTCACTATTTTTTTCACCACCAATGGAACACATATACCGAAATAAGTGTTCTCTAGGCCCTCATATATATTGGATTAGATCAAATGTTGCGGTATATCAATTTCCCAGTTCTCATCTTGGTGCTCATTTTCTTCATTCTGAACAAGACCCTCTCAAGATGGACTATCATTATGAGCCTCCAAAGAATTATGTTTCGTATCAAGTTCATTAGAGAAACTTGTTATATTGTTTTCTCCCCTTCTATCACAATCTGACTGCCAAAGAGCTAGTGCTCTTTCATATGGAAAATTGGAAATGTCATACTTTGTTACATATAATTCTAAACATATATCCATATGTTTATCAAGCTTGTTCCTCATCTTTGAATTCAAAAATGATAGTGTACTAAACATTCTCTCA
>SNQJ01S0018060.1:98374-136192 GCA_010110895.2 Picea sitchensis | reverse complement strand
GGCGTGCCAAGTTTCCAACTACATATATTGCATCTAACTTTTGGTTTCTCTTTCTCATTTTTTGGAGGTAATGGATCAATAAATGGAAATTTTGAGACCCAATCTCGTTGGAAGCCTCTCCCTATGTCACATTGACCCTTTTGTCTTTTCCGTGAATTGGTTGTGTTCTTTTCCAATGAAATATTTTCGACATTTGTACTGCCAATTTTTGGTGAAAATGCATTTATCTCACTTTGATCACTAGAGGAACATATTTCCTTATCTATTATTTGGATATTATATGCATTCTCACAAGAGTTGACATCTCTTTCAGTGATAGGTTGCTCAAAAGAGCTTGAAGCATGAAGGGAATGTGGATCCTTGGATTGAGGTATTTGAAATTATGATGATAGATTATTTTGAATTGATATTTTCTTCCCACGATCGGTGTTTGACATCTCAATAAATATTCCACAATTGAAATTTCAAATTGATCTAGAAGCCAAAAGTGAAACCTGCAAGAGAAATAATATAAAATTAGTAAAATTCCTACCAAGTATACAATATTCAATTTGAACGAAGCTAGTCTAATACTTTTTCCCAAATTTCTCCTCACATTGTGATATGCTTCAAGACCTAGAAATACTACAAAACTTGATGGATATAATGAAAAGAGGTGAAAATCCATACATTAATATGCGTGATGGTAGTAAGATCTATAATCCAGATGGTATGTGGAAGCAAGAAATAAAATGTTACAAGTGTAATGAAAACAAGAATGGTGTAAAACTAGAGGTTCCCTTCAAAGACTCGAACAATGACAATAAGAAATAAGAGAAAACATTAGGATACCACCCCAATATTCAAAACCATTGAGAGATTGAGAATTCAATGGGTGGATAAGTGGTTTAGATGGTATAGTTATCTTACATTAGGGTTTGGGGGGGTTTTGGCCCTTGGACCACCCAATAACATATTCAAAATTGGTTAGAAAAAGCATTAGCATGTTGGAGTTTCCCAGGAAGATTGTGTCCACTAATTACCATTTCAGTGTGAAGAATAGAAAGAAGCACCATTAAATCCACCTATAAATTTGGTAGGTTATGTGTATTCAAATGATAAGTTGAAGGAGCTAAGAAAGATGGCTTATATATTAGATGAGAACTACATTCTTCCCAATTTGGAAAAATACTACCCTAAGAATCTCCTAACAACCATGTATTAGGAAAATAATTTTGGCTAGAAGTGGGCCCCATTACTAGAAGAGAAAATCAAAATGATCCAAAGGGTGTTGGTTTGAGCATGAGTGGTACCAAATTTCCTTCTTGAGATTTCATAAATGAGGATGAAACTTCTATATCATATTATGGCATCAAAGTGCTAAACGAGGAAAGGTAAAATGATGATGACTCCAACGAGGAGTGTGTTGACCGCCTCTCCAACATAGATGGTCAAATCCATGTGCCATGAATATATGCATCATCAGATGCTCATTTGTCGAAGATTTTGGTTCTATAGGGCATTTTTGGCCCCAACACTTCTTTTTGTAACTGGAATTTTCGCACCCCTACGTAGGTAAATAATGTAATAGGTCTGCATGGATCATGTGTAGGTTAGTTACCTTGGGATTGGTTCACTGGGAGAGTTCCTTTCACCAAGGGTTTTTTATCCTCAGGTTATCAATTGGGCTTTTCAACCTTATTGATTTCCCTTGAGTTTTTCCCTCACACTTGCAATAATTCCTCCAAAGTGGTGAAAGGCGTTCCAATGGGCTTCTCTTCTGGTAAATATTGTTAGGAATCATTGTAAATGACCATGAAATACATATTAGAGAGTATCATGGAATTCCATCGAGTCTAGAGTAGTTTTTTTTAATTAATTAATTTTAATTAAATTTTCCTAAGTTTGGAGGTTTAATTATTTTTGAGAAAAAAATTGTAAAAACTAGGTCCTTGGACTTTTGATAGGGGTATTATTGCTCAAACGAAATGGAATGAGACCCCCTACATCCATGGACCAAATTTCCGCTCAGTCAGACAACTTTTTCTATGGGTTTGTCCACCCGGAGTGTCAGTCAGTAAAAAAAAACAATTTTAATCGCTAAAGTCCAAACATAGCAAAAATGTAATTTTGTAATAATGAGTTAAAAGGATGATAGAAGGTGGAAAAATATAAGAGATATGAATCCTAGCCTAATCCTACCCATCCCAACCTTTCCTAATATTTTCACACACCTCACCCACTCACCCCACTCAAAAAGTGATGCCCCTAGGGGAAGTTACGCCCCCCTTGCTAGGTAAGATGTGTCATATTGTGTTTTTACTTTGTGAGGGCCCATCCACTTGTGGTTTTATTTAACTCACCCCCCATGTCTCCCCTAAACTCACCCCCTATCCATTCCCCTCATTTATTACTTCCTTTTTTTTATTTTTCCCCCAAAAAGCAACACCCCCCTTGAGGAGTTACGCCCCNCCCCACTTGGAAAATTCTAAAATAATTTTTTTTTAATTATTTAACCTTCTCCACTCACTTGGCATGCATCCCCTAGCCTCCCACTACTCTTTTGTGTGATCCCAACATTCCCACACTCATCTACACCCTAGATCTACTTCTCAAACCCTAGATGGTGCGCCCTACCCTTGGGATCTCCTCTTATGCTTGGTGATGTACACTTGGCATCGATCCAAGAGAGGTAGGTTTGCCTCTCCAAGTATAAATAGATCCCTTTCCTCACTCCCAACTCACCATGTCTTGAGCTATTGTTATGCTACTTGATTTCTATCTCATCTCTCTCTCTCCTTGTTCCATCTTTCTTCCATTCTTTGGCTCTTAGGGTTTTAGGAGCAACTATTCCTCCAAGATCCATTTCTTGATTAATAAAGGAGAAACTTTGGAGGATCATTGTAAGAGAAACAAGTATTTTTGTTCTTGCTACACATGAGTTAATCTTGTTTTGATTTGGCATGATGTTTGCATAGGTAGATCTTGGGTAAAGTATTTTATTTGAGTAGATCTAACAATGAGTATTCTTGTAGATCTATACATGTGAGTTTTCTAGATAGGGTGCAAGTATTTCATCTTATTAGAATCTTCATTATATTATCTTCTTGTATGCATAGATCTTGTCAAGTTTTTGCAGGTTTGGCTTCAAGGGTTTTATTGGGATTGCCTCAAGGACGAGTCCTCCCTTAAAGCACACTAAACCTCCTACTTTCTCACTCTTCTTTTCTCCTTATTTCTTGCTATCCTTACATATAATATTTCAGCTAGCTTAACATAGTAGATTGGTCATCTAAATCTATCTTTTTCATAAAAAAAATTATGTGAAAATTTTCCACCAAAAACATAAAATTTTCTTCATCTTTGCTTGTTGTGTGTAGCATTTCCAGCAAGTATACCTTGTTGGTTTTTGCAGGTTCATATCTGGCTGAGGGGGTTATGCTACCCAAAAATGTTCACACAACACTCCAAGACCCTTCTCTTCAAGTGGGTAACATTCTTAACCTTTCTCTTCACTTTCTCTAGCTTCTTGTGCATAGATCTACTCATTTCTTGCTGATTTTTAATAGCTCATAGCTTGGGAGGAGGATTGGTATAGCCTACCTCCCACATGTGAGCTTGGGTAAGATCTAGCTTTTCGTTTTTCATCTCAAAATCACTTCCCTAAGCTAGGACGTGGGGTTAGTGAGCTTCTTGTAGTGGTTGCTTGCTTGCCTTGCTTGCTTCTCTCTCTTGCTTTCCTCTCTCTCTTGTTTCTATCTCTTTCTTTACAAGTTCTCTCTCTTGCTTTCCAAGTTATTCCTAACTTTAATAATTTCCTACACTTTGGGAGAGGAATACCCAAAATCGTAAGGCTAGGGTTTTAATGTGCTAGTGATCTTTTGATGCTTTAATGGTTTAAATGCTCTAGATCTAGATCTCACACATATTAATCCATAGCTTAAGCCCTTGGGGCATAATCAAATTTCTTAGATCTTCTTGCATGTTTTGAGCTCTCTAAGATCTATTTTGATTACATGCTTTAATCCAAGACACACTAAATGGTTTATGCATTGATGGTATAATAGGTAACACTTTCTTTCATGCTATAACATTCTTAAGGCCATTTGCCAACACACTTAAATCTTCAAGCTTCTTTTCATACTTATTGCTTTGATCTTTAATGCTCTAACAACATAAGATAAGTGTTATAAGCTTGATTTCTTCTTTCATTCATTTGGCAAGTTGTCCTTGCCCTTGTGCTTCGATTTTCTTTCGTAACAAGTTACTCATGTTAATGATCTAATGCACGGTGATAAACTAAATCGTTATTGAGCTCTCTTTTAAATTCTTCATATGTGTGCTTAAACAATACACTTTCTAAGCTGAAGTGAGTTTCGGCCTTGGCAATAAATCACACTTTTAAGGCATCTTAAAATCGTCAAAACACTCTAAAATACACCTAAAAGTCTACCCAATTGATATATCAACTTAATAGACTTAATAGAGTACCTTAGACCATCATCTTCACCATCTAAAACGGGGATTGAGGAGGGAAACGAAAGGTGATAGGCCGGGGACGATCTCACGACACGAAGGAGCTTTCTTTCCGTAAAAACTCAATCTTTTGGGCTGACTTGCGAAGCTAGGGTGGGCCTCGTTGCCACACTTCTTGAGAATCCAACAGTCATTTGGCAACCGAGGGAGGAGGTTTTTGGTGAAGCACTTAGTAAGGGTAACTAAAACTTTACAATTTTAAGAAACCCTTAACTCGTTAAGTAATCAAACATTGGACTTCATCATCTAATAATACTTTGTGGGTTAAACAACTGAAAGTTTCAAATATCTTGATCATTGTGGAATACTTGTGCTTTAATATCTAGATATTCTAAGTATCCTTGTAAATGTTGATGATGAACTAAATGTGTTGATGATGATAATGCTTTAATCCTTCACATACATTTAAAAGGTGGTTAGCTTGCTATATTGTACCATTGTATCTTAGCATTCTTTATTCATAAGTACTCTTATATAGTATTCTTTAGGATCAATTATTCTTTTGTAAATCTTGTAATCTTATTGTAACGAAACACCCTAACATCTAGTTGACCCCTTGCCCAACCTTCACTAGTCTTAGTTGACCTAGGGAAAGGTTTTGCTTGACATGCTAACCCTTGAATCTTGCATTGTTTCCTTAGCATCATAGGATAGACTTCTAACCTTAAGAAATTAAAATCAACTCCTAGAAACTAAACTCTAAATCTTATCTAGAAACCAGGGTCTACCCCCCTTGGCTTCCCTAGGAGTAAGCCTAGACAGAAGAGGTTACGGTCAAAGTGAAAATGTGGGCTGTGAACCTAGACATTGTGCCTCCAATGACACACTAAGTGAGACGGACTTAGCTCACATTTCCAAGTGTGTATTAGGACGGCAACAGAGTGGAAGAAACTAGATTATTGAATTTGGTTGAATATGAAGTTTTCAAGGATGAGAATCAATAATAGGACCAATATATCAACAAGTTCATCCTAGTTATTGATGTCCAGAATTGACCAAAATTTAAACTGTAAACTGTTGTAAACAAATTTTAGGGACAAGTAGAAGCTGGAAAATTTGTCATCTATAAAGCCAAGGCAATTAAACTTACCAGATCATTCCTACTGGCAGTAAGGGAGTTGGTATGCCAATATTCTAAAGGCACGCTAGGCATTTACAATCACACAGGCACTAAATATATCATTTTGGTGTACAAGTTGAAACCTAACTACCAAGTTCTCATAAAATGGTTAGCCATCAAAAATAACTAAGTCCAATGGTGAGTGTTAGGGGAAGAGACTACAAGAAGGAATCCCATGACTCAACACTAAGTAAAGGATATGAAAAGGTGAATAATATAGACCAAATGATGATGAAATATGAGGAAATGTGATTGTGAGGCATTAAAACAAATCAAACTACACAAACTTGATGAATTCCTATGATAAGCATATAGATTTTGGTGGTGTTGTAATCGAGTTCAAAGGAATGGTATCTTTGGGATGTAAGCTGGATGAAAAAATAAAAATCTAGTTCCGCAAACTTCGTGAAGGCTCTAAGATACCTACCATCCCCACACGAGGAAGGTTAGTAACCTACTCAAACCTAAAGATTTTTTTTATAAAAAATGAAGTTGCAGGGAACCACAAGCTTTTGACAACAATTCAAGAAACCCATGTGTGGCTATATTGAAAATGAAATGCTCACCTTCTTCATGGAAATAGAAATGGAATTGGCCTTTTGCCACATTGTCCCTTAAAAATGTTGCTCATCCACCAACTCATCTTGCTTAGTTTCTCTACAATTTTATGTGTCCACATCATAATGAGCATCACTAATTGAATATGGACATAGTTGCTACTACAAGTGTCCCAGTCATGTTGTTGAGTGCTTAATGCCTTTTTCTAACAAGGGTATTCGATTCCAGTGAATGAAAAGGATATCTTTCGATAAATAACATTGATTTGTTGTTAGCAAAACATATTTTTTTCTCTATCCTTGAAGCATTTATATATGAAACTTGTTGTTTTACTTAACAGAGTTAAGGCTGCCTTTGAAGACACACTTTCCTTTTCAAAAAGACCTTATCTTTGCAGAATAAAACCAAGTTTTCAACTCATTTCAATGAAGAATATCATGAACAGGGATTTTAATCATTGTGTTAAAGGAGTATTCTATTTATAATTTACGATGCCTGCTTCACTTTTTTGATGTGCCAGATGATTCTCAGTTGTTTGATGGGGCACATGATTGTCTGTATTGATATATTCCTTTTGATAGATGACGTCGTTCTTATTTCATACTAATTTTTGATAACTTCTTTGACATTTAATACTACTATTTTACTTAAGAGAGTTATGGCTTCCTTTGAAGACATGCCTTTTCAGCAAAGACCTAATCTCTACAAAAATAAACCAAGTTATCAACTCATTTCATACTACTTTTTGGTAGTTTCCTTGTCACTTCATACTACTTTTTTGGCGTTGAAGATGATTCTCCTTGTTGATATATGCCTTTTGGTAGAAGACAATGTTCTTATTTCATACTAATTTTTGGTAGTTTCCTTGTCATTTCATAGTATTGTTTTACATAACAGAGTTCGGCTTCATACCACTATTTTACTTAACAGAGTTTGAACTTCCTTTGAATACATACTTGCCTTTTTAGAAAAAACTCAATCTTTGCAAAAACAAACAGAGTTATCAGCTCATTTCAATGAAGAAGAATATCATGAACAATGATTTTTTATTTACTTAACAGAGTTAGGGCTGCTTTCGAAGACATACTAGCTTGTTAAGCAAATACCCAATGTTTGCAAAAACAAATTCAATTATCAGCCCATTTCAGTGAAGAATATAGTGAATAGCGATTTTTTATTCATGGTGTTGGATGAGTAATCTAGTCAATGTAATCAACAATGCGTGTTTAACTGTTATATGCCTTTTGGAAGAAGACATGTTCTTGATTCATATTAATTTTTGGCAGTCTTTGTACACATTCTTTCTATATTATATAGGCATATACTATATAGTAAAATTTTAAGTCCTTATTAATAGAAGTCAAACTTGGTACAATAATTTACATAATATATGTCTTTTAAGATTGATGTTGTTAGAAAGGACAATTTCTACCTTTGTAATATTACCATTTATTTCAGTGTAGAGGATGAAGCAAAATGCCTTGCACAGAGTTGAAGCTCTACCCTAGCTATGCCCCTTTCCATCCAACTCTTTCCTAGCCACCCCTCTTTTGTTGAGCTCTACTCTTGCCACTAATGATGTTACTCCTAGCTACGCCTCTTTTGTTGAGCTCTACCCTTGCCACTAATGATGTTACTCCTAGCCACCCCTCTTTTGTTGAGCTCTACCCTTGCCACTATTGATGTTACTCCTTTCATCTTGCCATCTCCTCTGCCACTCTTAATCTATTGCATGTGATTCTTGATGTGAATGGTGAATGTTAGGGGAAGATACTGCAAGAAGGAATCCCATGACTCAACACTAAGTAAAGGATATGAAAAGGTGAATAATATAGACCAAATGATGATGAAATATGAGGAAATGCGATTGCAAGGCATTAAAACAAATCAAACTACACAAACTTGATAAATTCCTATGATAAGCATATAGATTTTGGTCATGGTGTAATCGAGTTCAAAGGAATGGTATCTTTGGGATGCAAGCTGGATGAAGAAAGAAAAATCCAGTTCTGTAGATTTTGTGAAGGCTCTAAGATACCTACCATCCCCACACGAGGAAGGTTAGTAACCTACTCAAAACTAAAGAATTTTTTTAATAAAAAATGAAGTTACGGGGAACCACAAGCTTTTGACAGCAATTCAAGCAACCTATGTGTGGCTATATTGAAAATGCAATGCTCACCTTCTTCATGGAACTAGAAATGGAATTGGACTTTTGCCACATTGTCCCTTCAAAATGTTGCCTATCCACCAACTCATCTTGCTCTGTTTCTCTACAATTTTATGTGTCCACATCATAGTGAGCATCACTAATTGAATATGGACATAGTTGCTACTACATGTGTCCCAGTCACGTTGTTGAGTGCTTAATGGATTTTTCTAACAAGGGTATTCAAGATCAAAGATTTGTAAATACTCCTTGATATTTGGTGTAGAATCTATCAATGGGTAATATGTAAACTATTGTAAACAAGGGAATTGCTAGTTATTGATGTCTAGAATTGACCAAAATTTAAACTGTAAACTGTTGTAAAAAAATTTTAGGGACAAGTAGAAGCTGGAAAATTTGTCATCTATAAATCCAAGGCAATTAAACTTACCAGATCATTCCTACTGGTAGTAAGGGAGTTGGTATGCCAATATTCTAAAGGCACGCTAGGCATTTATAGTAACACAGGCACTAAATATATCATTTTGGTGTACAAGTTGAAACCTAACTACCAAGTTCTCATAAAATGGTTAGCCATAAAAAAGAACTAAGTCCAATGGTGAATGTTAGGGGAAGAGACTACAAGAAGGAATCCCATGACTCAACACTAAGTAAAGGATATGAAAAGGTGAATAATATAGACCAAATGATGATGAAATGTGAGGAAATGTGACTGTGAGGCATTAAAACAAATCAAACTACACAAACTTGATGAATTCCTATGATAAGCATATAGATTTTGGTGGTGTTGTAATCGAGTTCAAAGGAATGGTATATTTGGGATTCAAGCTAGATGAAGAAATAAAAATCTAGTTCTGCAGACTTCATGAAGGCTCTAAGATACCTGCCATCCCCACACGAGGAAGGTTAGTAACCTACTCAAACCTAAAGAATTTTTTTTTATAAAAAATGAAGTTGAAGGGAACCACAAGCTTTTGATAGCAATTCAAGCAACCCATGTGTGGCTATATTGAAAATGCAATGCTCACCTTCTTCATGGAACTAGAAATGGAATTGGCCTTTTGCCACATTGTCCCTTCAAAATGTTGCTCATCCACCAACTCATCTTGCTCTGTTTCTATACAATTTTATGTGTCCACATCATAATGAGCATCACTAATTGAATATGGACATAGTTTCTACTATAGGTGTCCCAATCATGTTGTTGAGTGCTTAATGCCTTTTTCTAACAAGGGTATTCAAAATCAAATATTTGGAAATACTCCTTGATATTTGGTGTAGAATTTGTTAGCACAAGAATTGTCATCTAGAAGAGGCCTAACTATCAGAGTTTTGGATTTTTTCTAATGTGTTAACACCCTCAGTGGTAAAGTGCACAACCTACTGCCAAGACACCTAAACACATTGGGTTTGACATTATAAAAGACCACCAACTACTCTTTACATCTTCAAGATTGAAGGCGTTGCTTTTTGAAATTGCTACCTAAACCTGCAACATAGTCGGGCACTACCTACAGGTGCTGCGTAATATTTTGGAAGAAAACGAATTGTGCAGAGTTATTCTACCAGTTTTGAGTCACTAATTTAAAACTTGGGTTATGAGCAGTTGAAAATGTATTTTTGAAAATTGGAGGAGGTTTTTGTTCATAACATTCTAGATAACAAAAACCTCTCTTAGTTTTTTAAAATGTGTTTTGGTTTGAGATATATTGGATATAGAAGTAGGCATTGCGTACTCTGCACAATGGCGTTGTGTACTAATTTCCTGTAGTGGTCACAGTTTTGATATTCTCCTTGTTGGGAGGTTGCCACATGTCAAGGAGAGTTCGAATGGATTCTCAGGGATCATTTATATGTCAAGGGACACCTGCACCTAATATTTATCTCCAGCAAAGGATTCATGCAATGAGGTGGAGACATTTTATTAATGACTTCCAACAAATTCCCGAAAATCAACAGTTTGTTGGATTTTTGTCTCTTTGATTGTTGCCACCTGCCTCCTAGGCTTAGAATCCAATGGAAGGGATGGGATTCAACCTCCTAAGGTTATTTGGATGTTATTTTCTATTTAAGGAAGGAGAGATCTCTTGGAGAGGGGATTCATGAGCAAGAGAGATGAGAGAGATGTAGGGGGCACTTTGCATGTGATCATTGTAACCCTGAGGGGATTTTGTTTTTGTAAAGATTTTTTTTATTGAAGGCTCATGATATATGTGTTATCAAATTGTATCTATTTTTTTCTTTCCCAATTTGTCTTCTTACTTGAATGAATTGTACACCTTGAGGATCATGGTTTCCTTTGATTAATGGATTCTTGAGCATCTGAGGAGCTGATGTATTTTTCCTATTAGTCACTGTTTGTATTCAAGTACCTTGAATTCATTTATGCAGAGAGGATCTCTGCCTTATGGATGTTCTTCTTTGTGTTATATTTTTCTTCCTCTATTCAATAAACCTTTATCTGATATGCATATTGATTGCATTTAATGAGCAGGGTGTTTGCTTGACTCCATAGCCCAATGGTCCATCATTGATTTACATTAGTTTACTGTCCTTTCCTTTTCTTAATCCACAAAACCAATCAAGC
Organism: Picea sitchensis; assembly: GCA_010110895.2. Lineage (NCBI taxonomy): Eukaryota > Viridiplantae > Streptophyta > Pinopsida > Pinales > Pinaceae > Picea > Picea sitchensis. The sequence continues at coordinate 125,242 of SNQJ01S0018060.1, read as the reverse complement.
ATTTTTATTTCTATGTTACCAAGCTTACTCTCATTTGCAGTCTTGGAGTGACTCTTGGAGTGCTAACAGAATCTGTCAATGGGTAATATGTAAACTGTTGTAAACAAGGGAACTGCTAGTTATTGATGTCCATAATTGACCAAAATTTAAACTGTAAACTATTGTAAACAAATTTTATTGATGTCCAGAATTGACCAAAAAGATGACAATGGTGTTCGTAAACTCCAAGACCTAGTATTCGAATTACAACAAATGGAGCTATATATCTGAAAGAAAATGGTGATGCCAGAACATGTGGGGGACTACTTGAAGGGAAACTGCCTTTTGAGATATGATGCATCTAAAAAACGTTTGATAAATTGGTAGAATCAATTGGATCATTGAATTGTCAAGTGTATATTTCTCAAAAGTGTAATTATGAGTTGAAGTGAAGCATGTATGAAACAACCATGTCAAGGAGAACTCATGTCTATCCTTGCTTATTCTAAGGCACCCACCAATGATGAAGATGAGGCCAAGGTAGATATTCCTCTAAGAAAAACCCATAAAATATAGGTTTTGAAGTCAATAGGGGGAGGCCCATGAGAAGCAAGGTAATGATGAGTCATTGAATCCAACATGAGGTAGAAATTAAGGTGTGGCTGACATAGAATGACAACAAAAGGTAATGGGGAAGGAAATGATAAGTGTATTGAAGACTTTCCTTGTTCATACAATAAATGCAAGAATCACCTAGCAGTGACTGAAATAATTCCACTAGGAATGGTCAATTATTGGGAACACATATTTTAAATGAGATATCAATAAACCACTAGGACAACTAGAGGTTAATATTGGGCAACACAGGATGAGTACAACTCACATAGGTACTAATAATTTGTAACATGAATCAAGGTGGAACCAAATAGTCTCATTGGGACATAAAGTTGACTCATCTTAGTTGCTCTAAACAAGAGAATCAAAGGGATGTTACCAAGAATTAAAATGATTAATATAAAAGCACAAGTCCCTCCAAGTATTTTCAAAGGGATTCCCAGAGAAAATGTTATGATGTGTAGTACCAATAGGAGGATGAAAATGGGTATACAAAATAAACTACAAGTCAATGGATCACTGGATAATCATGAAGAAATATTGGTATCCAAGGGCTAAGCAAAGAAACAAGAAATCAACTATGATGAAACCTTCATGCCATTAAACAATTTAAATTATATTTGAATTGTGTTATCTCTTATATTATAGTTTTGATGAAAATTACACCGGATGGATGTAAAAAGACATTCACTAACTTATATGTTCAGCAAATGGAAAATCAGTAAGCACCTCTCTGAAGTCGCGGCTACACCACTTGTTTGATGGAAACGTAGAGAATCATAATCCAGATATGTGATTTTTCCAGTGTGGTAGAGTCTCAGTGCCGAGACGCAAGCGGGGTCCTCCTCTATTGGAAGGATAACAAAATATGGTCACTGGTGCCTGGGACGAACCTGGGCGTAACCCGTTACCCAGCAGAAGAACATTGAAGAGTAAAACCGTAAACCTCAAGGCCCAAAGGGGAAATAAGAAATAGCAGAAGAACGTCGAAGAGTAAAATTGTAAACCTTCATTCCATCAAGGCCCAAAGGGGAAATTCAAATAAGCACGAAGATGTAAACTAGGGAATGCATATATGGTCAGATCCCATATAATTTATACCATGTGGGAGGGCCAAAATGATCTAAAAAATATCCATGTTCTTTGGAAATCGGGTAAAGGGAATATTGTAGCTACCCAGTTCCCACTGCCCATACCAAAAAATCAGGGCGAAATTAAACCATAAAACTTGATTTTACCAAATGGTAGGGCGAAGAAGCTATCAGAAATTCCCATACTTCTAGAAATTTGGCTAATGGAAGTTTGTCTCTCCAAATTTCAGGGGCAATATATATATTTTTTTCCTCTATCCCTCCTAAAAACATGGGCTAACCATGTACACAAATTTTCCCCTAAAATAAATTATGGGCTAATGATATAAGTTTAAAATAATCACTCTAATACAAAAAAATCACCCAATAAAAAATTGGAGGCCCCTTAATTTCGCCCATGAGCGAAATTTCGCCCCTAAAATCATTTATGATTCTATTCTTGTGATGTACTCCCAACAAGCAGAACCACGAGCTAATCATTAATTAATAATATAATTGTGAACTAAAGTAACATTTAAATTATGTTTATAATTTTATGTATGCAACAATGTGTACTTTCAAAAAAACTTAAGGGTATTTAATATTCCCCTTTTTATTCAAGAAGATGAGAAAAATCGGGAGAGAGAAGCTAGGGTTTGCATGCACTCCAACACCTAACCCTACAAATTTCAAGTGACTTCCAAACTACAACAATAGGTTTCAGACATCCAACGTGAGTGATTGGACAACATGGATATTGAGGGGGGGTGCAAACCCCCTCATATCGAAATGTGGCAGCCAACGATAAATTTGGAGACAAAGATCAAAGGTCGACCTTTGAATTGTCACCCCACATTCAGGATAAAGTCTTGCTAAATGAACATATCTTGGGGAAGGACATGGAGGTGGAGGCAAAAACATCTCATCCAAAGGCAACTCACACTTGGGAACTAGAAAAAGGCATTCCCTAGGAAACCAAGGCACCAAGATATGTGGTTAATTCCACTAGAGTTGGGGAACATACTCATTTCATGAAAGATCATGTCCTCATTGGAAAGTTTATGGGGTTATGGCCCTCAGAACGAGACCTCACATGCTGGATCCAAACATGGTGGAACCCGAAAGGGGATTATGATTTTCAACTCAGCTCCAAAGGCTTCCTCACAATCATTTTTTACAATCTATAGGACAAATATCGAGTTTTTGAAAATGACCCTTATTTCTAAAAATCGACAAGTATTTTCCTCTGCTTTTGGACAGACTGCTTTAGCCTAGAAAAAGAGGATTTCTCTGCGGCAACAGTCTGGATCCACCTCTACTCCCTTCCCCAAGATTCCTGGCTTGAAGAGATTATCATGGGCATTGGTAATACCATTGGCAGATATGTGAAATCCTTAGAGGCAATGAAGAAAATAAAATACACTTCCTATGCTTGAATCTGTGTATACATGGACATATCCAAAGAATTTCCAGGCTCAATCACCATAGAGTATCAAGACGAAGACTGGATCCATAAAATCAACCACTTTCGTTGCCACAAATGTCATGAGCATGTACATCTCTTCCGGTATTTCCTCGTCAATGCACCAGCTAATCTGATGGGGCAAGGAATATCGAAAGACAACTTCACACAAGTCACTGGACGCCGAAAATCGCCTCCAAAGAAACTTGGTCAGGAGGGAAATCAAAAGATGCCAATAAGCAATTCTTTTGATGCTCTCAATCACCTAGTAGAAGCAGAGGAAGTGGAAAATCCACACAAAAAAGAAACCAAGCTAATGACAAAGGTAAGGCCAAAAAGTCCCCAAATCCATTCTCAAAACACACAATAGACCCACATCCCCCAAGCCTGAATCTCCCAGACAACAACATGGTGGAGGGGGGGAATATGGCCATGCAGTTGGATGAGAAAGATCCGACAGATATAGATCTGGAAAAAATGGAGGAATCTTTCAACAAGAAGGAATTGCAGTCCATACTAGTTGAGAAGTTGTGGAAAGTTCACAAAGTATTCATTGATTCTACAACAGGAGCCACCTCCAAACTAGAAATATGCTCATATCCTGGCCCATATCCCAAATGTACACCACACAAAAGAAAATTGTGGGGACAAAAATCAACACAACAATTGATAAAGGAGGTAGGCCACTTCATGATCAACTCGAGACAGATTCACCATCTTATCGAGGGTTTCTTCTCACCCCTACCAAACTTCGCATGATGAATATAATCACATGGAACATAAGAGGATTGAACGGAATATCCAAACAAAGGATTCTTTGTAACAACATAATGGCAAAGGATATAAACATTCTATTTTTACAGGAAACTAAAGGTGTCAGTGAAGCAACATAAGAACTCGTTAAGCGAAGTTGGAGACATTGCAACTTCATCTACAATGACTTCAATGGGGTTGTTGGAGATTTGGATATCCTCTAGAACCCATCAATAGTCATCATACATCAACTATTCTCCACCTTAGGAACTATTTCTATGCATTACCATGCTTTGGGCTCCAACAAGGAGGGAATCCTCACCAATTCTTACAGACCTCAAAGTACTCAGGAAAATGACTATTTTCTCCACAGCCTCTCCATCCTAGACATATTGATAGGTCAAAAGCGTTGGCCCATTGGAGGATAATTCAATATGATCCTCACATTGGAAGAAAAGAGAGGAGGAACAAAATGCCTCGAGCAAGACAGTGGTAAGTTCTATGACCTCATAGATCAGCTAAATTTAATTGACATATAGACCCATAATGGAACCTATACCTGGTCAAACAGGAAATTCAGACCTCACCAAATTATTTGCAGATTGGACCATTTTCTAATCTCATAAAAAATAATGCTTGAAGGACTGGAAATAGAAGCAACTATCCTTCAAAAATCAGGATTTGATCAAAGGATAGTTCAACTTTGGCTTGACACCATAGCAACACCTAAGTATAATCCTTCTCACTTTGAAAAGTTCTGGTTAAACCACCCAGAGTTCTCAGAACTCTCCCAAACTTGGTGAGAAAATGTTGAAATCTCCTATGGCACACTAATGTACAGATTTCAACAAAGGCTGAAGAATTTCAAATCGTAGCTTCGAGAGTGGAACAAAAATGTCTTTGGGAACATCTTTCAAGCTTAAAGAACCCTAGAACAACACCTAGCAGAAATCCAACAGGAAATCATTCTGCAGGGACACACCGACGCTCTGAGTCAAGAAGAAGAGGTACTTAAACAACAACTAGAGGAGAGGCAAAAGAAAGAGGAAATACTTTAGAAACAAAAATATAGAGTACAATGGCTCAAAGAAGGGGAAATGAATACAAAATTTTTCTATCATTCTATGGTGCATCGATTCTACATCAATCACATTACAAAGCTAGAAGATTCCCAGGGAAACCCAATCCTCGATCATGAAGGATTAGAAACTGAATTGGTAAACTACTATAAATATCTACTATCAGAGTCATCATTGGACATAATCCTGACTATTAGTAGAGTAACTCAACACATTATATCCCTCATCACACATGAGCAAAACCAAGCTCTAATGAGGCCAATTACACATGAAGAAGTCAATCATGCCACCAAGGATATGCCTTTGGGCAAGGTTCCAGGTCTAGGACAAGTCCTCTCATCCCTCAACGCCACTTTCATAACCCTCATCCCCAAAGAAGACTGAGTCACTCATCTAAAGCAGTTTCGCTCCATTGCGCTATGCATTGCAATTTACAAGATTATTACCAAAATTATTGCCCTTTGACTCAAACCCATTCTTCCTTTTATCATATCCAAGGATAAATCAGGCTACGTTGAAGGGTGGAAGATTATGGATAGCGTCATATTAGCGCATGAAGTGATCCACTCGCTCAATTCCACTTGCACCCCATGTATGCTTATTAAATTGAATCTCTCAAAATCCTTCGATCGACTCAATTGGAAATACATGAACTCCCTCCTTACAGATTTTGGATTCAATAAAGAATGGATAAATTGGATAATGAAACTCACCACCTCTTCCTTCTTTTCCATTTTGGTTAATGGCGTGCCCTCTCAACCATTCTCCCCTTCCAGAGGTATCCGTCAAGGGGACCCTTTATCCCCTTTTCTCTTTTTCATCATGGAAGAGGGCCTAGGACGTTATATTAAATACTCCATTGAGGATGGTTCCCTCCAAGGTCTCCTTCTTCACAACCTCTATCTTGCCTCCTCTCACAGTTAATTTGTAGATGACACCATGCTTATGAATACCCCAAGTGTTCAGGAGGCCACTAAACTCAAAGCTGTTCTTTTTTATTTCAGTGACGCCTCAGGAACCTCCTTTAATCTAGACAAATCCCATCTTTTCTTCTTTAACACGCCACCTGTCATCTAAGCCCATATATATAGATTGTTGGGTATCCCCAGGAGTTCCCTTCCATCCAATTATCTTAGAATCCCCTTATGAGATGCTGCAGCTCAAAATATTTCTTAGGATAGCCTTCTACTCTCCATTTCAAATCACCTCAGTAACTGGACCTTCATATCACTCAATATAGCTTCTAGGCTTGTCCTTATCAAGTATGTACTTCAAGCCCTTCCAATCTACCTCTTTTTAGCTTTAGTGTCCCCTCAATCAGTCATCAAAACTATTCGTAATTTGTAGTGCAAATTTATTTGGCATGGTCATGATCAGGGAAAAAATTGGGCTCTTGTTGGATGGGACAAAGTCTGCAAACCTAAATCTATAAGGGGACTAGGGCTCATGCATCCTGGAAAGATAAAAAAACATCATGGGGGCTAAAATATGGTGGCGCTAGTTCAAGTATCCTTCTGATCCCTCAGAAAAGATCTGGAAAAAAAAGTATGTTGCACGCATCAACAAAGAACATCTAATAAGATTCAATGACTAGATTCAAGGCTCCAACATTTGGAATGTTGCTTGGTGAAATTGACGTCTCATTCAAAGGCATGCTTTTGGGGAAATTTGTAATGGCTAGACAACCTTGTTTTGGAAGGATTCATGGAAACAACTAACTCCTCTGCACTCCATGGAAAACTTACAACCACTTTACAATCATATGAAACATCTAGGCCCCCTCAAGGTAGAGGATCTTTGGCTAACTATATCTTACCATCATCTCTGACGAACTTGGAAAAATCTTCCACTCAACCTCAACATTCTGGAATATTGTGACATGCAACCATGGTGTAACAATGCTTCACAGAGGAAGATTCACATCAGAAATGGTCCAAAAATTCTTCGTTAGGGATAATCCCCAGTAGTTATGTTCACAATTAAAGAAGCCTACTTTCTGCAGGAGAACTTTCACACACATCCAAAATAGCACATCTGACATGTCTTTTGGAAATCCAAACTATGGACGAAAGTCTCAACATTTCTCTGGATGATGGTACAAAATCGAATCCTGACCTAGGATAATCTTAGGAAACAAGGGTTCATTGGACCATCGATCTGTCATGTTTGTCAACAATAAGAGGAAACCATGGAGAATTTATTCAATCAACGTCCAATTAGTTGGGAGATATGGGATCAGGATTCTATGAAAATGAGGAAATCCAATAGATTTAGGGACAACATGATCAACACCATTGAAAACTAGGTCACTGGTGCTTATAAAACCCCAATATTGAATAGAATTTGGCAGCTGCCACCAGGATTCATTGTTTGGCAGATCTGGAGAAACAAACGTATCTTCCAATTTCAATTTTATTCTCTTTCTTGCATTTGGTCATGCATTTTTGGAAACATACAGGGAACCATACAAGCCAGCCAATGGTCCCAGGAAGATATATCCTATAATACTCAAGAGCACACCATCCTCTTAAGCTGGAAGCTAAATCTCCCTAGCATGCCGCCTAACACTACCTATCGCTTTCACTATTCAAATCTCATCTCCACCTATAGGTATTGCATGTTGGAGTTACTTCACACACACCTAGGATTTATTTTCCCTAAGGTTTTTCCTAGGTTTATTATTCTTTATCCAGTCTCCTAAAGTTTAGGGAGAATATTCCTCTAGGATAATATTCTCTTCATTTTGACTAGTTGAGTGGAGTCTAGATGTTGCATTGGTTTTGTCACCATGCAACATTGGGATCATCACTAACTAATGTGAATTTTCCTTAGTATCATCACCAGAATAGCGCATTACCCATGATCCCCTGATCTCCTCCTCACTTCACTTAGTTTCAGTCAGCTAATTGAAGACTGGTAGACTAGTTAACTCAGCTATGTGGAAGTTCACTCCAATAACTTCCAGAGAGACTAGAATAGGTGGAAATTCACTCTTGTAACTATTGTTGTGTGTCTAGATCACTCTAGACCACCACTATGGTGAATTGGCTTCACCTCTAGTGCGCATTGGTTGAGTTATACATAGTATATATGTGTAAATTATTCATTATTCATTACGGTTAATGACAATTCTTCCATTCTTTCTCTCTTGCTTCTTCTTTCTCAATTTATCTCTACAAATGTGTGTGGTATTTTATAGCTAGATATATTCTATGTAGGTTCAACACATTTACATGGTATCAGAGCCGATGGACTGCTAAGAAAAAACTATACCAAATTATTTTTGCAGGTATCAAAGATTGAAGACAATGGAGAAATGGAATTCCCAAAATAATTCATTCTTACACCTTACAAATTCTTTGCATGGAAGGAGAATATGGTCATGCATATTTGAAATAGATGATTGTATAGGTTAACCATGAATACAAATACAAAACTAACGTCATCCATAGAAAAATCCAAGTATCTAAATCGAAGGGATGAAGCATTCAGAACAATTTGCGGTTTTATTTCTCCCGGTCTCCTCTTTCACATATCTTCCTGTAAAACCCCCAATGAATCCTGTACCACCATAAAATGGCTCTTTGGAAAATAGGTTGAGATGAGGGGACACATGCTCAAGGTGGAATTGCTCACATTGGATCCAAAAATCTTCGACAATCTCTAAGATTTCTTTACAAAATACAAGGATTTATTGTCGCAACTCAAAGCTTGTGGGGTTGAGAAATCTAAGGAGGAGAAACAAACGATTCTCACCATTCTCTCCAAAATTGGTCCTGAATTATCCATGTTTGTATCCACATTCCATTCAGTCAAATTATCCTCTAGAGCCACCTGGAAGATACCTTCTCTTGAGGAATTTATCGAATCCCTGACACAAGAGCAAACCAAGCTCATCAACATGGGAAAAAATAAATGGCCCAAAGGTGCATGCAATTACTGTGCAAGATGGAATCCATAAATATCATAAATATAAATATAAAGACAAAAGGAAGTCTCATGCAAATTCAAAGAAGGAAGGGTACTCAAAACCCTTCACTGATGCCTCCGGATCCAAAGGTGGAAAGGGAAGAAAAGGGGAGAAATGCACGTACTTCCATAAAAGATTCCATCCATAATATGCATGCATTAAAAAATATATATATCTAATGACCCAAATACTTCAGAAAAATAACCTTGGAGATCGCATCCTCGAGGGTTCCAAGAAGAAGAAGTCAGAATATCTGAATCCCAAGAAAGGCAATTCTAGCCATGCCTTGATTGCCATCAACTCCTCTCTCGATGCTTGGATCATATATTCGGGAGCATAAAACCACATGGATTCCACAAAAGAAGTATATTCTTAATTGGATGCATGAACATGTCCTCCTATTCTGATGGGGGACAACTCTCCAGTCGAGGTCACCAACAAAGGAAGGATTGAACTCACCAATGGAAGCTTCGAGAATGTGTTGCGTGTTCCCAAACTTTCTGTCAATATTATCTCCATGTATTAGATGACGAATTCCATCACCGGAAAGAAAGTAATATTCCCACCTAATGCAATGGACATATATGACATGCAAACCAATTCCAAGGTTTCTATCGGTGAGGTAAATCATCAATCTAGATTGTATACATTTTCTAAATTTATTGAACCAGATTATGCTTTAGTGCTTACCCATGCCGATGAAAGAAGTAGGATATGGAACGAAAGGTTTGGACATAATTTGAATTTAAAATATATGAAACATCTTAGAATACAAGGATTGGTTGATGGTGTACCAAACATCCATTTCTCTAAAGGAATCCGTGAGGGTTGTGTTATTGGAAAACACCCTCAAGAGAAATTCAACAAAGGAAAGACTCAAAGAGATTCCTCTCCTTTAGATCTGATCCATACTGAGCTCATGGGCCCTTTTCTGCATCCACCAATCAAAAAAGAGAGGTATGTTCTCATTTTTTTTTATGATTTCTCACGTTTAACATGGATTTACTTTCTCAGGAAAAATTTAGAGGTCTTTCAACACCTCAAAGATTTCAAATCCCTGGTTGAGACATAGTCAGGAAAGAAAATCAAAGTCCTCCAAACTGATAATGGGGGAGAGTATGTAAATCATGAGATCCATAATCTTTGTCATGAGGCAGGGATTCGGTTCCAGCACATAGTTCCCTATACTCCGCAACAAAACAGAGTTGCTGAGTGGAAAAACAAATCTCTAAAAGAGATGGCATCTTGCATGCTACATGCAAAGTCACTTCCACAGATATTATGGGCCGAAGCACTTAATTGTGCAACCTGCATCCAAAATATATCTCCCCATATATTTGTCAAGAATAAGACCCCATACAAGGCTTGGAGCAGCCTCAAACTGGAAGTGACCCACTTTCGTATTTTCGGTTCATGTGCATGGGCCCGGATTCCCTCTGAAAAGAGGAAGGCACTTGATCCATAGAGAACATAGTGTATCTTTGTTGGATACCCCAACAATGTGAAGGGATACAGACTTATTGATCTTTCCTCAGACTGACTCATCATTGAGCGAAGAGTCCAATTCGAGGAAAGTGTCTTGCATGTACTGTAACAGCCGCATGAAAACACCTTCATTATTCCACATGTCCGAGATGATGAGCAAGCACATGTTGACTCTTCTTAAGATGGTATTTATCATTCAGAGGATTCAAATGATCTAGATATAGAGTCAGTATAGTCAGATGCAGATTCAGTGCATCCAGATGCAGAGCCAGAGCAGAGGCCCAAGTGGGCCCAGACTACTCTTTAAGATGCAGGGGATCTTGTTGGTGATCCAGCTGATACTAGGAGGACTCATTCTAATTTCTAGGATCCTCCTCTTACACTCACTACCACTGAACCATTGCCAACTAGGCATATTTTCTTGGTTCAGTCTTCATATCCACAGTCTTATGGCGAGGCTGCTAGAAATCCTTTTTGGGAATCCGTCATGCAGGAGGAGTACAACTCCCTCCTTGAGAACCAGACTTTGGATATGGTTTCCCTTCCTTATGGAAGTAAAATTTTCAGGTGTAGATGGTTCTACGGGACCAAGAGTGCAGTGGATGGACAAATTAGTAGATACAAATCCATGCTTGTTTCTGAAGGCTTTCAATAGGTGCATGGCATTGACTATGATGAGACCTTCGCTCTAGTAGCGAAGATGGATTCCATACATTTGGAACTTGTCATTGCAACAGCTAAGGTATGGGAAGTCCATCAGATGGACGTGAATAATGCATTTATTCATGGTGATCTCTTTGAGGAGATCTATATGGAACAACCCTAGGGATTTATGCAGTATTCCTCTTTGGAATGTTGACTGAAGAAATCTCTTTATGGCCTCAAGCAGGCTTCGAGGGAATGGTATGCCAAGATGGACTCCTACCTGCTGTCACATAAATTTGTACGTTGTAAATCAGACCCGAATGTATACATGCTCAGGATGAATGATTCAATTCTACTCTTAGTTCTGTATGTTTATGATTTGTTGATCATCGATTGCTCGAATTTAGTGATTATTATAGTCAAGAGGATTCTACATGACAGGTTTTTGATGACGGACATGGGTCCTCTACACTTCTTCCTTGGACTCGAGATTAGTCAAGATGCATCAGGCATCAAACTGTCTCAGACCAAGTCTGCATGAGATCTCCTTGAGAGATTTCACATGACAGATTGGAAGTCTTCTCCGACTCCTTTTATATCAGGAGTCAAACTTGAGGATGGAAGGGACACTCCACTGGTTGACAACACACTGTAAAAATAGCTAGTGGGGAGCTTGTTGTATCTCACACACTCTAGACTAGACCTCTCCTATGTAGTAGGTGAAATTTCTAGGTTCATGCATGTTACACATTATTTTGGTCACTCCGGTGATGTCTCTATAGTTATGTGTTCAGGCTCTCATAAGGACCTTTTTCCTGAGAAAAGTGATTGTTGTCTTCTTCTACAAAACATGTTTTTAAGATGAGTTCGCAAGCTGCCTATAATGTAGGGTGCGAGAACCTTGATTCTCATAGGCAACTCTACACTTGGATTGTGAGGAGTTTGCAGTATACTCTATAGGTAGGGTGCGAACCTTCTTCAAAGCTTAAAAGGAAGAGGAAGTTACGAAGGTTCTAGAAGAGGATATTCTATAAAATGAGTTGGCATTCGCATGGTTGGCATCCTACTGACTTCTCAGATTTAGTGGGATCATCTTCATCCCTTTAACCATCTCTCCTCCTATATAATGAAAGGTTTCTCAAGGAAGAGGTTAAGCAAGATTGAATATAGAATTGATGAAATAATAGATTTAGAATTGTGTGAGGAATCTTGTTTGAATTGAAGCTTGAGGCCTCCATTTGTCCATCAAGCCACAACGAATCTTCTTCATGCAAGTGTGGAGCAAGTGTGTGTGTTGGAACGAAGGATCACCGAAAGGAAGCTTGCGACATCAAGGCAATCTGGTTGTATCTTCTGCTTTCATTTAATATAAATACAGTGGCATGTCCCTTTTCCCATAAAATCACTCTTATTTTATTACATGACTCCTTGATCACATGTTTAGGTCTTCATTGAATATATTATTGTTGCTTTCACCTTGGTTGATTTTTGTCGTTGCAGATCCGATATCTCAAGACTACCAAAGCGAAGCAGGGACAACAGAGACATAAGGAAGCGATATCTAAAGGTATGCCATTTATTCCTCCTTCAACGATAAATTCAATGATTGTAACTTAGGGGAAGTGTCATGTCTTGCCCTATTTTGTTCTAGATCTAGGTGGATCTATGGAGATATGTTAATGTCTGCATATACTGATTTATCCGATACCAAAATTGACGACTCCACTGGGGAAACAACTCATTTTGTGGTTTTTTTTGGGCCATTTTCTCTTAGACTACCTTTTTCATTGCCAACTAGTCTCTAAGTCTGTAGGAGACCCTTATAGACTTTCTAGACCTAGAAGTTCACTCAAAATTTTTGTCCCTTTTCCAAATTGTCATTGATTACAAACCTTCTCTCACTGTACCTCTCTATAGCCTATGAGAATCATTGATGTTCACACCCTACAGTTCAGTCCAGTGTGACCTTCTCACACCCTGCCAGTGTCTAGACTACGAGAATCCCTAATTTTCACACTGTACCCTACTACTAGACTGCGAAATCATTTGTAAAAGTTTTGGATTAGGTATTCTTGTCTTTTTGATGCCCAGACTTGTTTGTTTACCTGGGAAGAACTTCTTTTGCTAGTGTTTGACTATTTCTTGACTTCAAATCTTGTGATTGATTGGTTTTCGGAAATCGAAAACTCTTCTTAATCATTTTTCCCAGTTTTTACTTCTTGAACTTTTATCAACAAGTGTATAATCTCTGATTCTGAAATCCGAGTGCTTGTTTGGTCAAATGCATTTTATTCGATTAAAAGTTAGGATTAATTGTCCTTTTAGATTGCTTGCTGCTTGGAAAGTTTTTTTCCATGTGCATTTGAAGATATTTTTTCTTATCAGTTTGTTATTTTTATCGTCATTGAAATATCGATTTGGGTGTTTGTTTTCATTGGTTGCTTACTTTTTCTTAGTTCCATCCCTATTTCTTGGTTTCTAACAAAAAATTAAAGACTTTTTCTTTTAAGCAATCGTTTATTCAGAAAATATTGGCATTCAAGTATTGAAAGAGAATGAATAGTGAATTTACATTGTCAATGATTGTTTGGTACTACATTTCAAAAGAGATCGTACATCGTAGTTTGCATTGTTCCAGAAAACTCCTTTTTTCCTGTTGTAGATAGTATTCATCGAACGGAATTTTGTATCATTCATTTCTATTTATGCATTGTTGGGTCAGAGTCTTACACAACATTGGTTTCATTTCCGTCTCCCTTTTGCATAACAACAACCTTTAATAATATTGCGCAACTTTAAAATTCAACTAGTAAATTTTTCTAGGGCTCTTTTGCACCAACATTAGCTAGGCTAGAGCTTTGGAATAGGCAGTGAGACACACTCTCCAAAGCGAAAAAAACACAATAGCATCTGGTGATAGGGAGTGTCAAATTCCATTTGCAACATTTTGCACTGGGAAGCCCTTCTCACACAAGGGTCAAACCTGAGGTCGCATTGAGATTGACAGAGTTACTCACCCTGATTTATTGATCTCGGTGTAGAGATTGCATGTATTACGGGGGTCGCTTGAAGGTATACCCACAATGATGAGTGGAAGCCTCTCAAGTTGATTTCGAGCTAGATACCCTGCCCTTGCGTGTGGATCCGACTGTCGACTGTTCCCCCAGTCATCATTGTTGTTTGTGGTAACCTTAGTATCCTATCTTCTTAGTGTCTTACACAAGGTGACTGTGGAGGGGTAAGTCTTCACAGTACCTGGAATCGACATTGGCCAGACTCACTCGGGCTCCTTGGAGGGTATACCCACGATTATGTGTGGGATCTTGCACCAAGGTGTAAGTCCGTTAAGTAGGTCTTCAACATAACTTTTCCACCCTAGCCCAGCCCCTTCTTGTCTCGACGTTGGATTTCATCACCAACTAGTGACTTCATAATAGGAAGGTATTGTTTGCTTGGTTTTGATTCCTAGATTTTACTAGCATGTGTTATTTGTTTCCATAAGTTGGCCATAGAATTTCTTTCGTGAAGTTTTAGCTCGATCACCATTGACCCTCCACACCACTCACGTAGAATGCAAAGACTACCCCCAGAAGATCTGGAAGGTTCTCAACCCTTGCCTACCAACTCAACGGAGGGCTCTCCTCAATAGAGTGAATTCCAAGACGTTGCCACTCCACGATTTGAAACAACTAAATCTTTAGATCAATTCTAAATTACAGATTCTCTAGAGAGCTTGCGACTTCCTCCCAACTCTGTGAGATGTATTGTTCAAGTGAATTCATCCTGAGAGATTTTTGTTGAGTCTTTTGGATTACCAACCGGACCTTTCACAGGCCCTGAAGGTCAGGATCCTTTTTGGACTACTAGCATCTTTAGATGGGATCTCTTCAGCTCAGGAGCAGGTGTTGATATCACTGTGACACCTGAGCCACCTGAAACATCCGATCCAGACGCGGTACCTTTTATTACTACCTATTATTTTCCTGGTTCAGATGCTCAACCAGCCGACCATATCTTGACCATCCCCCTTCAAATGGCCCATTATACAATGATCCCAGATACTACGAATCTTCACACCGAGAATACGGTGGCTAGCCAAGCCCCCATTGGTACACCGCTTTCGCCTAGACCCACCCTGACGCTTCCTCCCGGATATCATGCGTTGAATGCTTCTATTCCCATTCCTACACAAATCCCATCCGGGACTCCTAGCATTTCCACTCCTTCTGGGCACCATCTTGTTCTTGGTTTTATTCTGACACTTCCTTGACCCCCGTCCAGAGAGTCCCTTCCATCCCTTATCAGAGGAACTGATCCTAGTGGCACCACCCAGTCTTTCACACCTAATTACTAGATTTCTATTGGCGGACAATTTCACCCTAGAGGCCAAACACAACCCCCTTTTGGAGGTCAAATCCCAATTGGGACAAAACCTCTGATTGGAGGGAAACCCCCACCTACCCCACCTTCTGGACATATCATACCTGCAGCCTTGGCCCAGTATTGGAACTATCTTATCCAAAATAATCCTCAATCGACTAGGGGGAAACAACATCAAGCGAACTCTTTTATACTCCTTAATACAGGCCAACCATATCCAATTCCATCTGGGGATTGAATACTTGACTCAACGTCCCCATTCAGGGGAACAAACCCAACCAATACAACCCTATCAATTACATGGCTCCACACCAATAACCGAATCTTCCCAGATATTCACATTATATACAAACTTCTTACGGTCCTACTGGTATACCTACGGGGATTCCTCCCCAAAGTCACCAGTACCCCCACGTGAATAGACAGTTACCCTTCTTAGCCACCCTATACCTCCCTGATCTGTCTAGAATTTTAAACGATCATATCCGTCACTCTCATCAATGGCCCGCCATACCGATCAAACTACCTTCCGACATTTCTAAGTTTGATGGTAAACCAGGAGAGGACCCGAACAATCATGTAATGACTTTCCAATTTTGGTGTTCATCCAACTCTTTGATGGATGACTCTATTCAATTACGTATTTTTCAGCAAACTCTCACGAGTTCCACCGCGAAGTGGTATATAGAATTACCACGAGGTTTCTTCGTTGACTTTAACACCCTTGCCATGGATTTCCTCACCCACTACCAGTTACCGATCTAATACAAAATGGGAACCAAAATTTTGAGTTCTTTGAAACAAACCAAAGCCACTCATATCTCTGATCACATTCATGAGTGGCGATGGAGACGACGTCTCATCAAACTCGAGCTTCCCGATCAGTTACTGGCTGAGTGGTTCACGGAATCATTTGTGAATGACATCGCTCATGACATCTCCATGGGTGGAGTTGTCACAGAAGAACAGGAGATTAGTCGTGCTCAATACCTTGACCTCATTTACTCACAAATGGGTACTCTTTACGATTTGCTCCCCGACGCACCTCATCTTTCTACTACTGCTACTTCAATTACTCTTGTTGCTTCTCATGTGGCTAATGGTGTGATTGGAAGTTTCCATGCCCAACCCCACTCCGCACAAGCCTCTATTTCCAACCCCAAGTCCATTGCTTCTAATGTTCAACATGCTCCATCTCCTACTCCTCCCACCGACAAGAATTTTGAGGTGAACTTTGTTCAATCTACCTCTGCTAGAAATATTAAATCCAAAAAAGGGACGGGTAAGAATAAGGAGGATAAAAATAATCCACAATATGAGAAGACAAAAACAAAACATGTTGACGATAAAGATAAGCGCAAACCCCAATACCCTTTCCTTATCTATAGTGATGATCACTACACTAAGGATTGTCTGAGACGAGCCGAGGTTACTAAGTTCCTTCAAGGGACCCTGAAACCACCTACCATGGCCGTGTTGTCACAACCCTTTCCTTCTCAACAGTAGGCCCAATTGGTCATTCATGACCAACCTTCCCCCTCCACTACATCCTATGTCTTAATTTGTACAGGTGATTCAAGGAAGAATGACATCACTCTTACCACTCGAGCCAAAGATTATTCTTCCTCCAAAGATAAGGTTGATGGAATACCTCCTTCGTTGGTCCAACCATCTCTCTCGGCTCCACCTCCAAATGGTCCTCTTCATCTCAAACCACCGAGCCTAGATGCGGTTCTTCACCCTCCCCCAAAGGAGGTTGTTCGAAAGTCTTCTTCTAATATTCATGTGTGTGCTACCTAGAACTACAGTATTGTAGAAGACCTAGCCCAAGCACCGTCAACAATGTCAGCCCTCAAAGTCCTTCAGAGTTGTCCTACACAATGGAAGGCACTGTTGAGAGCCATTGGTGGAATTGACCCTACAGATACACATTTAATAATTTTTGACTTGGAAGATCACATTCCAAGGTTACCCCCTCAACTCGCCTTCCAAATACAACTTATTGTCTCCGACAAGAACATTTGTAGAATAGGCATTGATGAGGGTGCCTTGACGTGTGTCATGTCTATTGCCTGCTAGAAAGCCATCAGCTCTCTTCACTTAACCGAATCACACAACACCCTCAAAGCCTTTAATGGCTCTGGATTCAATCCTTACAATGTCCTCCCTTCGTTGCCTATTACGTTAGAAGGAAAAACGGTCAACGTTGAAGTTGAAGTCTTTGATGCTCCTCTCGATTACAACCTTTTACTTGGTCGTAGCTGGATCGATTCCATGCACGTAGTTGTGTCCACTCTTTTCCGTGTTGTACGTTTCCCACATCAGGGAAAAGTAATTACGGTGGACCAATTGGCCTTCTTTAACTCTGATACACGTACCAACAACGTACCTTTCACTGCGAAAACCCCCCTAGATATGAGAATGTCGATGTGGGTCTTCTTAAAGATTCCTCTTTGATGGGTACTTTCCCCATCCCACCACCCGATGTTCCACATCCATTTGTCGCCTCGATCCACATGATTTACACCTCTGTTTGAGAAACCCTTACGTCTTATGACCTGTGGATAGTACCCCACCCCGGTGATCATCTTTGCTATGGAGACCAACTGCCTTTGAGTCCGGTCGAATCCACTTATCAAGCCATTCAATCGGTAACCCCTTCTACCCCCTCTCTTGGTGATTTATCTCTGGATCCATTCCATGTCATTTTTCCTACAGACTAGATGATTATGTCTGCTATGTCCATCGAAGATACCCCTTGGGATGATGGACATCATCGTTCCATTATCTTCCTGGAACAACACATCATTGAGAGTTACCAACAGATATCGACTCTGTCGACCATTGTCGTCATTTATATCGTTCCTGAATCTACACACAATATGTTTTACAGAGGGAACTTAAGTAATATCTCACCCACCATCCCCCTCGACATATCCATTAAACTTGGAGTTGTCGAAAATGTGCATATGAGAGCTTCATGTTCCAATGATGAAGTTGCCACCTATAAATCTCTTTTTCAAGAATTTTGTTACGTCTTCGCATGGAGCTATGAAGAAATGTCGGGTATTGACCTCGACATTGTTGTACACGAGATTAAGACATACCCGGGTGCTAAACCCATCCGAAAATGCCTTTGTCTGGTCTACCCACGTAAAGCATCTGCTATCAAGCTTGAAGTTGAGAAACATCTTAAAGATGGCTTTATTTACCCTGTGGCTCTAACTAACTGGGTTTCCAATCTTGTTCCGGTTAACCAGAAACAAGGTACAATCCGTGTGTGCATTGATTATAGGGATATTAACAAAGCTTGTCCTAAAGACAACTTTCCCACCCCCTTTGTTGACCATATTGTTGACGATTGTGCCGGGAGTGAAATATTCTCTTTGATGGATGGTTTTTCTGGATATAATCAAATCAATATCGTACCCGCTGACCAACACAAGACTGCTTTTATTTGTCCTTGGGGCACTTTTGCCTACCAGAAACTACCCATTGGTTTAAAGAATTCCGGCACAACTTTTCAACGTGCTATGTCTTATTCCTTTCATGATATAAAACACATTTTCCAACCATATCTCGATGACCTACCGACTCATTCCATGCACCGTGTAGATCATCCCACACACCTCCAAGCCATTTTCCTTCAATGTTGGTTTTACCGTATACGCTTAAACCCGCACAAATATGTTTTTGGTGTAGAATCCGGATGACTTCTGGGCTTTATTGTTTCACGTCAAGGGATCTGGGTATATCCTTTGAAGGTTGAGGCGATTCTCGATCTCCCTCCTCCTTCCTCACTTCGCCAACTACAAAGTTTGCAAGAGAAGGCAAACTTTCTACGTCATTTCATCCCAAAATATGTTGAGTTAACTCTTGGATTTACTTGACTTCTCAAGAAAGGTTTTGAGTTCGTATGGGATACCACTGCCAACAAAGATTTCGACGATTTAAAACTGAATTTAACCCGTACCCCACTACTTTTCCCACCCGATTACAGTCACGATTATTTCTTGTATCTCGCAGCCTCGGACTATACCATTGCTATGGTTCTATTCCAGGAGGATGATTCTCAAGACGAACATGTCATTTATTATTTGAGTCGGAGTCTTACGACTACCGAAACCAAATATTTACATGTTGAAAAACTGGCCTTGGTCATCATACAAGTTGTTCAACGTTTCCGGCACTATATCCTTTTACGCAAGACTACTATGATTTCCAACTGCAACCCTATGCAGCACATTCTTACACACCAATCGCTAGGGGGAAAATAGTCCAAATGGATCGTAATACTCCTGGAGTTTGACTTAGAATTCGAATGCACTAAGTCCAATAAATTCTTGGTGTTTGACAAATTGATATGTGACCTTCCCTATTCTGAGACGGAAAATGTAGCAGATGATTTATTACCCAATGAATCCCTTTTTCTGATCAGTTCCGATGACCTTTGGTATGGGGATATCATTATATATCTCCAGACTCAGACTTTCCGGCCCGATTTGTCTAGCACCGACCGTCGTCGAATATGCTACCAAGCCCGTCAATATATTATCCTTGGTGATACTCTTTATTGTCGTGGGATTGACTTTGTTTTTCGACGATGCCTCACATTTGATGAAGACGAGAAAGCCTTGAATGAATGCCATTCTGGAGCATGTGGTGGTCACATGTCTGGGAATGCTACTACCCAGAAGATCTTACGAGCTGAGTATTTTTGGCCTTCTTTATTCAATGATTGTATTATCGCTATCCAAAAATGCCACGCTTACCAAACCTACAACAACAAAATACGATCACACCCTGCTCCTCTACACCCTGTAGTCTTCGTTGGCCCTTTTGTGAAATGGGGTATCGATTTCATGACATGTCACCCTCACTCGGCTGGGGGGCATGGATACATTATTGTAGCCATGGATTATTTTACGAAATGGGTTGAGGTGATGCCTACATTAGACAATACTAGAAAGATCGCAACACTATTCGTATTCAATCATATCATTGCTCGGTTTGGTGTTCCTCAAGATATTATTACTGATCACGGTAGCCACTTTAGAAACTTCATGATGTCAGAACTCACCGAAAAATTGGGTCTTCGCCATGAAAACTCAACACCCTATTACCCACAGGCCAATGGCCAAGTTGAAGAAATAAACAAAGTCCTGATTACCATGCTTCGACGAATGATAGGGATTCACAAAATGAGTTGGCACACGATGTTGTTTTCAGCATTGTGGGATTACCAGACATTCGTTAAGTCTGCTACCAGGTTTACACATTTCCAGTTAGTTTATGGTCTATAATCCATCTTGTCGATTGAATGTGAGATACCATCTCTAAAGCTAGTCGTTGAACTTCTCCCAAACACTTATGCTGAAGAAGAACGTCTGTTGTATCTTATGCAACTAGAAGAAACCCGTCGTGATGCCACCCTATTTATAGAAACCCAGAAGAAACGCGTCAAAGCCCAATATGACAAACATGTCAAGCCACGCGCTTTTTTTGAATGTGATCTGGTTTTCCTTTATGAACAAGATCAATATGTGCTAGGAGCTGGAAAATTTGAGGCTATGTGGCGAGGTCCTTATATCATCAGATGAGTGTTGGAGAAAGGAGCCTATGAGTTAGTGGACTACGATGGTATCCCTTTGAGTGAACCTAGAAATGGGCTTTACTTAAATAAGTACTATGCTTAGATCATCTCTACATGAGTGCTTGTATTTTATTGTATCATACTTATTGTGTGTTAATTTAGTGTGCTTTTTTGTTATTTGGTTCCTGCCCTCGACTGCTTACCTTGCGTTGTGCTTGGTTTCTAGATGTTGGAGTCTTCACTACCCCACATTGGCTTCGCCGATGGCGCTAGTCATAGTACTCAGAACCTTGCTTTTGCTGCATGGGAAATTTATGCACCTACAAACGAACTTATCAGTCTACGAGGTGTTTTCCTCGGTCATGCGACCAATAATATTGCAGAATATAGCACCGTCATCGAATTGTTGACTAATTCTATTTCACTTGGTATCCACCACTTGGTTATATGACTTGATTCACAGCTAGTAGTGCTACAATTAAGTAATGTCTATGCTATCCTAAGTCCTACTTTATTGCAGGTGTATCTACGAATTCGCCCCTTGGAACGTTATTTTGATTATATCGAATATCAACACATTCCTAGATGTCTAATTACATTGACTGATGATTTAGCTAATTATGTGTTAGACAGATATCTGAGACTTTTATAAAACCAATCACACATCACATGTATTATACAAAACAAAATAAGCCGATAGAATCCACATATATATATAATGACCAAAAGTTTTACAAAAAGATTTTGTCCAAGGAAAAAAATGTCAAAATATATGAAGCCCATGACTTCTACAAATTAGCATCATGGATGATGCTCATGGTAACATACAACTACTCGGGCTACCCTACAGAGCAGTCGACTAAAATACTCAGACACACCCACAGTATGGCACTGATAGCGCCTTGGGATCTCCCCAATAACGATGTCCGAGAAATCCGCAGTCAGTCCCTTTAAGTTCTGTTCAACTGCCTCGTAGTCCTCAACATCCCATCTTGCCACTGGAGCCACTTCTCCTCATCTCTAAATAGGATATGTTCCTGGAGGTCAATACGGCCCCACATCTATGTCGTCAAAAGAAATTTTTGATTATACCTTAGATCAAAGACATGAAAACATTTTACATAATAAAATTTGCAAAAAATATTAAAAAAGAACAAAATGTGTACTTCTTACCTAAGTCACCCCAATGAGCATCCTTAGGTAGAACCAAATCTGGATCTCCTCAGAAATCCAAGCCGGCATATGCATAGTCATCAATCATCAACATTTGGGGCCTCAACCAGTCAAAAAATTAATCGTTATATTTGATTATAGGCCCTGCTACGTGCCGAGCCATTAGGTTACACCACCTCAGCATTCTCGGATCCTGTGGGGCCGGTAAACCCAAATCTACCTATAGACATAGTAGTGGGACCCTCTCAAGGAATAACCACGTACGACCAGTGACCCATACCCGAACTGTTTCAGGTCACCCCTTCTGCACTTTGTCAGTTTCCTCTTCATACTATGAAGAACCACGTACGACCAGTCTAAAACCCGAGGCTCTGTGCACTCTATTGCATACTAGAAATAGCTCTGGAGAGCCATGTGCGGAGTAGCGCTCCCGACCATGTGTGAAATGGTAAACAAGATAGTCCGCAAGGTCAGATTTTGGACACCCCAGATGGCGACTTTACCCTTGCTTCTCTCCGCCTCGGGAACACAATATTGGTGAACATACTCTCTCATAGGAAGTCCGTCGCCTCTACCTCCGGTCAGAGTAGCATGGTATCCATGTCGTGACAACCCCATCAAAAAGTAGATATCCTCGATATCTAATGTGAGTGTCTGGACCCCTACATGAAATACCTGTTGATCCACGTCCCACATGTGGACGAGGTACTCTAACAACCTAAGTTGGGCTCTCATGCCCAGGATCCTGAAATTTTTTAAGATCCCACATTCCCGGAGGGCAACAACTGTACTCGGATCATTTCTGACAATGGCATCATCCTCCTCGTGTTCTCTTTCCCTCCATTCCAACATCGTGATGATCAATAGCTGCAATGGAGCCATGAGAAGTAAGTTAACAACTTGTTTTAACCTCTTGCATAAATTTTTATTGAGTAAAAACATGCATGAAAATCCATTTTTCGGCCCTCCCAGGTGAAGCTTGCACACAGTGCGATATTCTCACATGTGCACTGAAGCCCACCTGTGAGAATGTCTGAGCGCACCCACGGGCCCCAAAATGGACTCAAACACTTAAATTTTCCAATAAAAATCAATTTTAATCCATGAAAAAGTTGAAGAATTAGGATATTACCTCGTTGGCTGAAACCATTTTCTGAATGACTGCTTGTACCTCCCGCAATCGAGTGAAGAAATTTGGGAAAAAAGAGGTGTGTTGGACAAGTTTTTGACAAAGTAACAATGAAATGGTAAAAAGGGCTTTTCACCCATATTTATTCACTTTTTTACTATTTCTCATTGATTTTTATTATTTTGTTTAAAAACCTAATACACTAATGGCCTTGTGAGTATGGTTTTTCACAGATAGATGACCTAGAAGCTCGAGCGACGGTGTACGAGTATTTTTTCCTTTTTTTGTCACATGTACGAATACATTTTTAGGGTTTTGTAGGAAAAACCTCGAGCTCAGTCTTCGTTCGTTCTCGCGCTCGAAAATACATGAGAATGCAACCGAGTATACTTTTCTCATCTTTTCGTACTCGTCATGGTAACATGAAAACAACGAAAATAAGGGAGTATCCTTTAAGCTCTTTTCACGCTCCATAAAAACGAAAATATTGTCAAGCGATCTTGTTCTTTTCATGCTCGTAAAAGTGTTTGAAGAAAACCTTCGATGAGCGATAGTTTATCACTTTTTCGGTCTCATCGAACTAATTTACGAAAAATGAACTGGGAGAGTCCTCTTTAAGTGTTTTTTAGATTCTCAAAACATGAAAAACCCCCAATTTTTCTATCTTTGGACTCGTTAAACAAACATCAAAAGGCCCTTTATGGGACCGAACCACTCCTTCCTAGGGTTCGTTAAATGTACTCCGAGGGACTTGTCCAAAGGATGAGCTTACACCGACAAGCATATGTTATCCTCCTCAAGCTTGTGTAAAAATAAAGAGGTACTCTCTAGAAATGGTGGGGGAAATTTTGGGAAAGGGATGTGTTTTGGTATTTGTATTAATGGCAGTAAGCGTCACTCTTGAACATGACACCCCCTATTCGTCATTTGAATCTGGGTTGGGAAATCCATTTGTCGCTCGTCTGACTTACTACAAGGTCATATCTTGGGTCGTATTTGAGTCAATGCTGCCAAGACCACTGTTGTATCATTCATATGCTCAAGAGAAGTCCAAACAATCCCTCCATTGAGTCGGCCATCTGTAGTTGTTAATTCTTACCATGTCGGCCTTCCCTGTGTTCATTTCAAATCATATTCATACTATGACTTACCCTCAAAATTTGTTACTTATTTCATGTCATTGATGGGGCATACATCAAGGCCCTCTTGTGGCGAGTCTTTTTCTGTCAACTCCAACTCATTATTCGAGAATAAGACTTAGAAATCATTTAGTACCTTAGAACATGCATGCCTTAATGGCAAGTTTCTTCGCTTTTGACAGTGGATTCAAATCATTGGTCCCTGATCGAGACATTCTGACAAGTGTTCGACTTCATCTCATTTATTCACATTCGTTCGGATTGTACTTAGGTACCTTGGGAGTCATTGACATCAATGGTGATTTCCCTCGCACTTGTTAACGGTTTTCATCAATGACTGGTAATCAAGTGGTTTCTACCATGTTCGACTTCGACACATGTAATCACATGGCTAGATTCATACTTTCAGACGACGAGATTGAAGACCCTGGGTCTCATCTTTTTGGTCCAGGTTGCGATGGAGTATTTATGATTTTTATCGACACATAGATCCGCTTTGTATGTCGCGTGGCTATGTCCTAATCTGAGTCTTCTCACATAGATCCATAGTGTATTCCTGGTGGCTATGTAGCATTTTGATGACATGGATCCATGGTGTATGACTGATGGCCATGGCCTACATTTGTGATTTAATTTGTGGTATGAGCATGGGAATGCCTAGCTTAGAACTGGTATTATATTTTACAGATGCTTGATTGTTTACAGGTTTTCGATTAGGTGTGATCCTTGTTTCTAACACACACACACATTCTACAAAGTATTTCGGTTGTCGCAAGTTCCAGCCTCATACTTTGGGGGGGATTTTTTTACACATTATTTTGGTCACTCTGGTGATGTCTCTACAGTTATGTGTTCAGGCTCTCATAAGGACCTTTTGCCTGAGAAAAGTGATTGTTGTATTCTTCTACAAAACATGTTTTTAAGATGAGTTCGTAGGCTGCCTATAATGTAGGGTGCGAGAACCTTTATTCTCGTAGGAAAATCTACACTTGGATTGCGAGGAGTTCGCAGTCTGCTCTATAGGTAAGGTGTGAACCTGCTTCAAAGATTAAAAGGAAGAGGAAGTTACAAAGGTTCTAGAAGAGGATCTTCTAGAAAACGAGTTGACATTCGCATCGTTGGCATCCTAATGACTTCTCAGATTTAGTGGGATCATCCTCATCCCTTTAACGATATCTCCTTCTCCTATATAATGAAAGGTTTCTCAAGGAAGAGGTTAAGCAAGATTGAATAGAGAATTGATGAAAGAATAGATTCAGAATTGTGTGAGGAATCCTGTTTGAATTGATGCTCGAGGCCTCCATTTGTCCATCAAGCCACAATGGATCTTCTTCATGAAAGTGTGGAGCAAGTGTGTGTGTTGGAACAAAGGATCACTGAAAGGAAGCTTGCGACATCAAGACAATCTGGTTGTATCTTCTGCTTTCATTTAATATAAATACAGTGGCATGTCCCTTTCCCATAAAATCACTCTTATTTTATTACATGACTCCTTGATCACATGTTTAGGTCTTCATTGAATATATTATTGTAGCTTTCACCTTGATCGATTTGTGTCGTTGTAGATCCAATATCTCAAGACTACCAAAGCGAAGCAGGGACAACAAAGACATAAGGAAGTGATATCTAAAGGTATGTCATTTATTCCTTCTTCAATGATAAATTCAATGATTGTAACTTAGGGGAAGTGTCATGTCTTGCCCTGTTTTGTTCTAGATCTAGGTGGATCTAGGGAGATCTGTTAATGTCCACATATACCGACTTATCCGATAACAATGCATGAGCTTCATGAGCTACATTGGAAAGCTGCAAAGTGTATCTTTCGATACGTACATGGCACCATCACCTTTGGAATTCATTATGCAATAGACTCTACATTAGATCTCATCGGGTTCACCGATTTTGACTGGGCTGGCGATAGCACTGATTGCAGTCCACATCTGGTTACTCACTCAGTCTTGGTTCTGGTCCTATCTATTGGTCGAGCAAGAAGAAAGATGCTATTTCTGTATCTTCATTTGAGGCAGAGTACAAAGGGGTAGTTAGCATAACCATTCAGGCTATGTGGCTACAACATTTTATCACTGAGTTGGGCATTTAGTTTCATCGACCGATCGTCATCTGGTGTGACAACTAGATCACTCTGATGTTTTGCAGAGATCCAATTTGGAGGCAGCAGATGAATCACATCGAGATCCACATGCACTACATCTGGTACTTAGTACATGAGGGGATCATCGACCCAAAAAATTTTCCTTCATCAGAACATACGACATACATCTTCACCAAGACCTTCACTGAGTAGAAGTTCCATTCTCTACGAAGTTGTCTTGGATTGAAGGACACAGTTTCCTAGCAACTGTCAACTCTTATTTTTACATACATTTTACCTTAAG